>JADGMU010000106.1:0-67719 GCA_016920895.1 Vaccinium myrtillus | reverse complement strand
TTGAACTTTGGTAATAAGTCTTTGTAATATCTTCATATTTATAAGCAAAAATTTTGAAATTAAAATACTCTTTAATATCTTCAAATCAACAATTAAAATGCTAACAATTTGAATAATATTCACACATCTATGGTCATTTGGTCAAATTATCATGGTTGTAGCCATCGGATCATTTCTTTCTAAGAGATACATAAAATATTCTCTTAATAAATATACCCCGCTCTATCCTCACTTTTTAGGCAACGTAATATTATTTAAATGTCGCCTTTTATGATCAAATAAAAAGCATTTGTATATTGCATTTGGCCTGTGCTGGCATCAGGTTGAGCGCAAATATTAAAGTTGTGATTGTATAACATTTCAACGAGCCGTTAGGCATGGACATCTGCTAGTGCGTTTATTATTTATGTAAGATAAATCAAACCTGTGCCCAGACCGCTCATTTTTTTATGTTAAAAAATGTTAGGCAGACAACACTATATCTCAACTATCTGCGTGACACTGCATGATTCGTAATGAGAGAACAAACATTTAAAAACTACTTTGTAACAATCAATGTAGTTTCACGCAAGTTATTGTAGTTAGTGTTGTGTTCGTAGCATTATTGTTTCTTGTTTTGGTGTGTTCTTCAACAGATTTTTGGGACATAAAATCTCACATTTTATGACACTCCAATCTCAACACATAAACTTGTTCTCTCTCTTCTCTCTCTCTCTCTCCTCCAAAAACCCTAGCTACCACTAATATTACTCTCCCTCCTTCCCCTCCCCCCTAGGGTTTCAATACCCATGGTGGTGGGTGGGGAGAGCCATGGTACTATTTATTTTCTTCGTTCGTTCTTTCTTTTTCTTTTGTCTCTCCAGATCAACGACTTGTCGTCTGATCTGAGAGGGTTATGTCTCTCGCTTTGTGAGAGTTGTTAGTTTCGTCTTTGGACGAATTTTCGTCTACAGATCGGGTACTTTCAGGCGTGGTTGCTTTACAATGGTATCTGTGCCAACAGTGTTCTTACCCGACATGATATCGCTGACAGGGTAACTCGTGGTGGCTTTGAAAATCTGTAGTTTTGGGAGTTCATTGGTGCGAGCATGTTTGGTTGGAGTCCATCCGATCGTCTGGGTATTCTTTGTCTTTTATCTTTAACTTTTTTTTTTTGAAAGGCAAAAAAAGATTTCATTAATCTTGAAATTGTTACAAGACTAATAGGACAAGGAAACAGCAAAACAACTCAAGGAGCAAATGTCAGCCCAATCCGAGACCCAAACCAACGATTGGTAAGAAATCAATCGAGGTTACCTCACCTAAAGGGCATAAGCCCAACACCTCATGGGTCGAAAAAAACCCGGATATACATTAAAGCGTAAAAAGACACCCAAGGCCCAAAAGTGACCAGATAAAATGGGCCAAGCCCAACAATTAAAACCCTAAACAACCATCCAACAAGGCGCAGCCGCCGCCCCTGCTACACCACGGCCATGGCCACCTGAGGAGAAACAAGCCGTTCCCACCACCATCACCGGAACCCGGAGAACAAGCCCCTGTTGCTGTTCCAAGGACAGCTCGACCGCCGCTCTTCAAGCCACCAAAAAACCCAACATATGCTTCCACACCCACAAACAAGCACCACCACCACCCATGACCCCCTCCACCACCAATCAAAACTCCAATGCATCTAGCAAATCCCTCCAATGCACCCATCCACCATCTGCCATCATCTCCAAAACACCAATAGATCCCTCCAAACATTCCAGCCATGCCGGCGTAACTTCTATCCGAGACCCCCGCCGTCCATCGTCCTCCTCTAGGTATGAATCTTGTAAGTTTCGCTGTTTGCGTCAGGCCATGTCTGGGTTAGGGTGAAACACATCGATTGCCTTGTGCGTTTCTTATTCTCTATTAAGATGATTAGTTTGGCTTTGTCCAAGATCTTTGTAATGAATTCCGTTTTTGTAAGTGCCGTTGCGCGTTCATTAATATAATCTTCTCATTTCCGTGTCAAAAAAATCTCAACACATAAAATGCAAAAGTGATTTTATGAGATTTTCATAAAATCTTCCTAAAATCTATAGGAAAACCACTACAGTACATTTTATCAGTTGGGAAAACAAATTCATTTTATCACCCTCCATAAACTATTCATTTTATGAGATTTTTATAAAATGCACCTAAAATCTATTGGAGAACAAGGAGAATGGGAGGTAAAAGTTCAACGACACTTTCACTTTCGCTTCCCTAAAGAAAATTTGAAGGAGCTTTTGATTCGTTGAAACTTGAATGAATTGGTTGGGTCAACTTTAGAAATTCTTACGTGGCAAAGCAATAGAGGTTAAACTGTAAAGAATGGAGGCCTAGTACCATTTGGGCAAAATTATACTTTAGTGTCTTTTCTAACTTTTTGTTCGAATCTGGCGAATCCGGAGATTCTGTGCACCCTTCGGTCGTCCGATCATATTTTAAGTTTTTTTACTAGTAAAAAATCTTTAAACTACTCTCATCAAGTCAAATAATTAATTTATGTGTAGCTCGATTCGGATTGGTGGGGAACAACTATGAAAAAATGCAAACAAGTTCGGTAAAAATATATATATATATATTTTGTGGAAAACTATCTTTTTTTATTTTTAAAGTAATCTTATTTGAACTTCCCTCATTTTCGATCCATTTTTTAATCTATTTTTATTACTCTTCGAAGAATGATCCAAAAATTTTGGATGAAAAATAAACAAAAGATCATTAGAAATATATAACGCCGACTGCTTCTCAAGAGAAAATAATTTAGGCAAAAAGCATTTGCACGTGTTAATCACACAAGTGCTAGATTCGTGTGTGCAGGGCCGGCTAGGGGTAAGCCCAACAAGCCCTCGAGCTTGGGCAACCCCGGGATTGGAAACAACAAATTTCTTTTGCATGTATATATCTTTATTCCATAGTTTTGAGTATGTAAGTGTTCACATCAGTGGTTTGTGCCATCTTAATACAACCATTAGTCCAAACTCTCAAGCGAGGCCTCTTGGCAAAAGTAAATTTTTTTCTTATTTTTTGATTGATAAGTGTAGATAATATAAAACTCTTGCACTTATTTTCTTATTTTTTTATTTTGGCAAATGGTTTGGCTCATCATAAGTTTTGGTAAGTTTTTTCTTTATTTTCTATCGTTTATTATAATTTTTAATATCAAATTTACAAAATAAAACACTTATTGACTATAAATTAAACCAAAAAATAATTAATTTTCGCTCCACAAACTTTGATAAAAAAGGGCTTATTAAACTAATCACCCCCCTCCCCTTCCATCCATCACTCCACTTTCTTCCATATCCCTTTTTCATTGCCAGCAAAGTCTATTTTGTCACATCATTTAAATTGTCCTTTATGATAATTACCTGGAAAATTTAATAAGGTAAGTTGATTACGATATCAAATGTTACCGGTGTATTGCATAAGTAGTAAGATGAAAATATCTATTATTTAAAATGCTTATTAATTGTCGAATTCACCCGGAGTAAATGTGTACGAATCTTGTTAAACGCTCCATACAAAGTATTACCTTACCTGTAAATTCGTGTTTGACAAGTAAACGCAATTGGCACCCGAATAGTTATCATTACGCTTATCTATAATTCTTGTACCTCTGTGTGAATACTTATTTCATATGGACCGATTAAATTAAAGTAGGTAGTTGAGCGAATTAAATTTAAATGATGGAACCACGTCTAAACTTGTTATTGACACGGTAATTATCGGGGTATAAATACCAAGTGCACATATTGTGCACATATGAGTTTGCTGAATTCACTTCGGGGTCCCACATAAATTACTCGAATCCTTCATCAATTTAAAATGTTTTCTTTTGAGTTAGTTTGCAAAAAATTAGCTCAATCGAATCTACTTGATCCAATATTTTTATTTTTCATTCTTGGATTCTGGATTTTGAATGAATTTTGAAGAAATGAAGACAATTGGATTGATCACTTAAAATTATTCCATTGAGCTATTTTTGTAGCGGCCTAACTCAAATTTTTGGTAAAAAAAAAATTAAATAATGAAGGTTTCGGATCATTCCAGGATGCATGATTATGAATAAAAAAAAAAGATTGGATCAAGTACTTTATTTTTTTTCTATTAAGTTGATTTTTTGCAAACTAACTAAAATAAAAAAAATATTTAAATAATGAAGGACTAGAATTGTATGGGCCCCACAGTGGATCCAACAAACTCATTTGTGCACAGTATGTGCACTGGGTATTTTTACCCATAAAATGGCTGATATTTTAATTACCATTTCAATAACAAGTTTAGACTTGGTTCCATCATTTCAATTAATTCGCTCAACTACCTAGTTTAACTTAATTGGTCCATATTTAGTAAGTATTCACACAATGATCCAAGAATTATAGAAGTGCAATGATAAAATTTTAAATAATAGATATTTTTCTCTTACTGCATATGCAATACATCTGTAACATTTGACATTGTTATTAATTTACCTAATTATATTTGCTAGGTAATTTTCATAAAGGACATTTTAAATGGTGTGACAGAATGGACTTTGTTGGCATCGAGAAAGAGGTAGGGAAGAAAGTGACGATGAGATGGGGTGGAAAGGGTGGGGGTTTGTGATTTGGGAGGCTTCGGCATTGGGAACGAGAGAGATGGAAAGTGGTGGGGCACTAGTGTTGGGATTAATGTCCTCAGAACCATTAAATTTGTTATTTTTGGTTTATAGTTAGAGCTTCACTTTATTGTTATAAAATGTTCTATTTCATACGTTGGATATAATTCATGAGATGAATATTATTAGTTCATAAGATGAATATAAAAGTCTTAAATTACATTGAACATGATTTATGTATGTGAATGTGATTTATATACAAGAGATATAAAACATAATTGCTTGTAATTTAAATTATTCACAGTTGTTGATAAAAAAAGACTATCTATCTGGTCAATTGCAACATGATTAACTTATATAAGATAGAATGATTCATCTCAATCATTAAAGTGAAAGACTTCAAGTTAATATGTTGGTGTATTCAGTATACATTGAAAGACCACTATATAGAGTCACACTATTTTAACGACTATGAGATTAGTGTGAATCTTATTTGCTAATTGTAATTCACCCTTAATCCTAAGAAAGTTAATGAACTCAAGTTTATATCCCATGTCACTTTGATTCACCAATGAGTGAGGTCTTATTTGATCAACACGTCGGTGAGTTGGGTGATTTATGTTAGGATTGTGAGAACATTATTTTCAAGATGGAATTCACTCTCTATTTTAATATAGAGTGTAATGTCCCCTTGAGTTAGTTCACTAGATTAGTCTTTGGAATCTAGTACTAGTCATTTCAATGAAAAGTTCATTGGAATGTTTATCTAGACAAAAAGTGAGTGAACTAGTATTCAACGGAATTAAAATATAAGTATACTTTGGTTTGACAGTATTTTATTATGACCAATTGCTGCTTGTGGACGTTGCGTAGTGAAGGGGTTTGATATTATGGTGTTAGCATTTAACAGGTAATAATATATATTAATTCTTGAGGCCTAAAGTTCAGCCATAATTATATAGTGGAATTAATTGTGGTTTAATTGGGTCACCACTCAAAGAGATGAGAGAGCATAAGCCCAATTTTAGCTAGTGCTCAAGAGCCCATGGGTCCCAACCCTAGCCCAATGATTAAAGAATATTCAATTTATTTTAAGTTGAATTATTGGCCAAGAAATCCTCCTCTATATATACATCTCTTTCTCTCTTGGAAAAGATATAACACAAAGTGTAGGCAACTTTTCTCCTACGAAAAATCTAGAGAGAGTTGGGAGAGAAAAGAGGGAGGAAAAATCTAGGGTTCCCACAAACCCTTTGGCTATTGTTCTCTTGGTTCATAGGGTTGAAGATCTTTGGTGTGCAGGAGGCTCTAGTTCTTTGAACTAGAAAGGTAAAACCCTAACTCTTCCTCATGAAACTTTACGTATACGTAAGAAGTAGATCCGAAACAATTTTTGAAACCGTATTTTTTCTGCAATGGTTTATTTGAAACCAACAACTAGGGAGACAGAAAGTGTGTGAGTGTGAGTGTTTGGTACTAGCACTATTGTATTATTAGTGCGTGAGCAAGCTTCCAATTTGACTTTGCGAATATTAAAATCCATCCAAGATCCTTAAACAAAACTCCCAGTTTAACTTTTAGGCTCCGTCGTTCACAAGGCTGAATCCTCGCAAATAAACCCCCTCCCCTTCCACCCCATCTCCTCACTTTCTTCCCTACCCCTTTCTCGATGCCAATAAAATCCATTCTGTCACATCATTTGAATGGTCATTTGTGATAATTACCTGGCAAATTTAATAAGGTAAGTTAATGACGATATCAAATGATTTTTTTTTTTACCGGCATGACGATATCAAATGTTACAGGTGTATTGCATAAGTAGTAAGAGGAAAATATCTATTATGTAAAATGCTTATTAATTGTAGAATTCACTTGGAGTAAATGTGTACAATTTACAAATTTTGTTAAACGCTCCATTCAAATATTACCTTATCGATAAAATTGTGTTTAACAAGTAAACACAATTGTCACCCGAATATTTATCATTATGCTAATCTATAATTCTTGTATCTTTGTGTGAATACTTACTGAATATGGACCGATTAAGTTAAAATAGTTAGTTTAGCGAATTAAATTGAAATGATAGAACTGCGTCTAAACTTGTTATTGACATGGTAATTAAAATACCAACAACTCTCGGGGTACAGATACCTAATGCATGGATGAGTTTGGTAGATCCACTTCGGGGCTCCACACAAATAACTCGAATCCTTCATCAATTTAAAAATGTTTTTTTTTAGTTACTTGCAAAAAATTAGCTCAATTGAAAGTACTTGATCCAATCTTTTAATTTTTCATTCAGAATCTGGGATACTGGATTCTAAATGAATTTTGAAGAAATGAAGACAATTGGATTAAACACTTAAAATTATTCCATTCAACTGAATTTTAGCAGGCTAACTCAAAAAATTAATTTAAAATTATTGAACAGTTCGGATCATTTGCATGGGTTTCAAAATTGGCCTACAAAGCCATGCATAATCTGTGCCCTGGGTATATGTACCCTTAGTTTTATTGATTAAAATACGGAAATAAAGGAATATAAGGCCATTGTGTAATTAAGATGTGTTAATTGTGAATTGTAGATTTTTGGATTATGGTAAGAACAAACATTCTCAAAAATATGTGTGATGTTTGTATATATGAACTTACTTATTTTATCAAATCCTTCAATAGGACTCTCCTTGTCTATTTTCAACCCTCACTTTATGCTTCAATTATTAGTCCTCATTCTTTTTTTCTGAATTTTGATTATTTGAGATGTTTTTAAAGAGCTCTTTATAATCGGACTTACTTTCCTTTTTAGGAATGCACACCGGGTAGCTCTAAGAAGTTGTCCTAGTAGTCAAGGTTTGAAACTCTGGGGTTTGCTTCATCTTAATGTCTTAGAGCAGCTCCAACCCACAACCAAACTCAGAACCAAACCCAAAATCTGAGTAAAAACCCCCAAAACCTCCCTCCAGTCTTTGAACCAAACTCATACCAAATCAAGTTTTACTCAAAATTTTCCTCAAATTTGGGGAGAAGAAAGGGTTTTAACCAAATTTCCACCACCCTTGAACCAAATTTCCACCACCGTCGTCGTCATCGTCACCGGCGAAGGTAAGAAGAACAGAGATCATCGTCGCCGTCGTCGTACCACCACCGTCGTCGTCGTAGTCGTGATCTTCCAGATCTGGAAGACTGGTGGTCGTCGTTGTGAAGGAAGAGGGTGAATCGACGGCAGTGGTCGTCGTTGTGAAGGAAGAGGGTGAAGAGAGTCGCAGAGGAGAGAGAGAGAGACCTGGTTGGGCGGCGGCGGCAGTGGTTCACGCTGGTGGTGGCGGCGGCGAATGGTGGCGAGGGGCTATGGAACCATAGAAAATTTGAGTTGAAGGACTGGAGTTGCTCATATCAAACTAAGCTTTTACTCAAATTTTGACTCAAATCTTAGTTTAAAGTTGAGTCAGGGCTGGACTTGCTCTTAGGTCCGAAACCTCTCAATTTGATGTTTTTGAACCAACCCATGTATATGTGCTTGACCGAAATCCTATACCTAATTTAATGGGTTGCCCCAAGCGTAGGGCGGAGACCGATGTAGCACAATACCCGGTAAGACCGGAATCGAATCCACAGAGAATGTGGAAAGTGCTGACTAAGTACTCGGGTCGCTAGGTTTAAACACGGCTCTTAGGTAGCCACCCTTGGTGATTTGATTGGTGAATTAACTAAATTAAGAGAAAAACTGATTTTGATTAAATTAATAAAAAGAAAGTACAGTCGTAGGGTTCATAACACGGTGACCAGGTCCGGATATTTCCTGCTCCATTCATTGCTCCAAAAACATTTGACTTTAGAGAGAAAAAGATACCCCGAAAGATGCGAATCCTCGTGGTCGCCGTTTATCCATGTACAACGAAGAACGGGTTTTGGTCCCCCGCACCTCGCGTTACATGGGCTCCGACAATGCCCGGATTCGTCCAACGGACGTTCTTTAATAACCTAAAATTGCGTTTACCATTGTTAATGAAAATCGGAGCAAGAATGTATCGACCACAGTCACGGAGAGTTAATCACCCCGCGACCATACTTAGGGAACTACTCACTCATATTGAACGAACAAATATCATAATCCTTAAATAACACATGTGATTCTATTGAAATATGAATTAAACGAAGATTCGAGCTCGAGATCACGGACAAACTCCCGTGAACTCGAGATTCTTGTAAAGAAATTAGAAAGTTCACCGAAGCTATGCGAGAATCGGCGATCAAAGCTGTAAAAACCTCAATCCAAAGTCTCCTAAAGTAATAACTTCAAGAAAACGGGTGCGAAATAAGGAGAAAACTAAACAAAGTTTTCGAACCCTAATTGGAGCAAAAACGGGTATTTATCCTCCCGAAGTCAACACACGTGGCACAGTCAACCGGGCAATTTAAGACCCTCGGTATCGATACAGGAGAAGTCCCGTATCGATACCCAGACGTTCTGTTCCCAAATTGGCACACGGGTATCGATACAGGACAATCCTTGTATCGATACCGAGCCTGCTAAATTGAAATTCCAGCTGGTTGGTCGTCCTTGCTTGGGTCCCACCATGCCCCACATGCCCGATGTCCTATTTCCACTTCCCGTGCTCCTTTTCAACCTGTTCCCTATAAAATAAACACAAACACCAAAAACAAGAGAAACACCGCATCAAGTGGAAAATGAAATAAAACGCGCCTCTAATGCGCTAATTCGCCCTACTTAGGCGCTTATATCTGTGATATTACGCGCCTATCAATATGGAGTTTTGCTTTGCTTTTAATTAAAACCTCAATGGCGAATGGTATGATTGATCTTAAAAATTATCGGCGAACGTGGCCTGAATGTCAAAGTTACAAAGAATGAACAAGAATTTGAGCTGATTCCTTGATAAAAGTAAAACAAATAAAGCAATTTGTCGTTAAAACTTTAAAGGAAAAATTAGGCATAAATACAATTTTTTTTATAATCTTTTTAAAGGTAAGGACAAACATTTTGAACATTTTAAGCATAAGGCCAAAAAGAAAAAAATCTTCACAACTGCATTTACGGTGGTCTTCTCGCCGCTGCCTCCATAACCACCACCACCACTTCCATACCCTCCACCACCACCCTTGCTACCACCTCCATCACGGTGGCCACTGGCGCCATCTCCACTGTAACCACCTCCGCCGCTACCATTACCGCCTTCCCTGCAGATCTGACCGAACCTGCAGAGCAATTTTACTTCCAATGACAATCCTCCACTACCGGCAGCGTGCCGTTGTCGTCTTCGTTGGCGACTAAGGCCCAGTTTTGTTTTCCTAGGAACTCCTTAGAGCTTCCAGAGCTTCAGCGCTCAGCATCGGTCGAGAAATTGGATTTGTACTCCTTGGAATTACAAAATAAAATCAAAATTGAAAAAGAAAAAAGAACAGATTGAAAATCCCACTCATTGGGATTCAGAAATCATATCGCAGGTCGAACCTGAAAAATAATTAAATCAGAAACCTTATCGGTGCAATGTTTACTTATAATAGAATTATTGAATTTAATTGGTGTTCCATCCTTCATACCGCCATATGTGATTCATATAGATGGTTATATTGTTGTGTTTTCCTGGGATTATGATCCACAGGTATAAGAAATTGGTGATGACGAATGTTGGAATTGCAAAGTTTGGTAACTGATTTGGATCTATATGTTTCGTTGGGTGAGGTTTTTTTTTTTGAAGATTAGTGAAGTGTCACTAGTTTTCTGTACAGTGGCGTTAGCGGTGGCCTCGATCTCCTCCTCGTCTTTCTCCTTGTTTTCTGTATGATGGCGTTATCATCGTCACCGGTTGCCTGCCGCCGTCGGTTGAAGATTAGTGAAGTGTCACTAGTTTTCTGTATGCCGCATTTTTTGGGATTGATTAATTTTTTTTTTAAAATAAGTGAAGTGTCACTAATTTTTTGGGTCGCCAGAAGTGGTCGGTCGGAGGTGGGGTGGTGGTCGGCTGGAGATATGAGTTGACTTTTTGAATTTTCTGTACGAAATTAGAACATTTAAAAATTAGTGGCATTTCACTAATTTTTTTGTCACCGGAAGTAGTCGGCCAGAGGTGGACTGGTAGTCGGCCGGAGGTAGGAGTTGATTTTTTTTATCTTTAAATTAGAACTTTCAAAAATTAGTGAAATGTCACTAATTTTTTTGGTCGTCGGAAGTGGTCAGTCGGAGGTAGGGTGGTGGTCGGTAGGAGGAGGAGTTGACTGGAGATGGTAGATGGTTGATTTTTGCTATTAGTGAACAGTCACTAGTTTTGCATAAAGGGTATTTTAGTAATCATGCAACACCCTTGTTTTTATGTTCGATTATAAAAGTTTCTTGTCCTTGTCCTTCCCCTTAAAAATTTAAAATGTTTTAGATTTATGGCTAAGTCACTCTTAAGTTTAAAATAGTACTTTTATTCAAAATGTACTAAATTGTTAGTATAGTCCTTCTATTGTCATCCCATTAATAAACAAGTAAGAAGACAGAGAAAAAAAAACTTCAGTGTAATTTTAATTGTACTTTTTAACATGTATTGACAAATTTTTATACGCTTTTTACAAATTTCAATACGTTTTTTAAATCTTAATAACAGTCCACTAGGCTGATTTTAGAATTTTCGTTGTTAATAAGCTAAGAAAAAACAAAAACTACGTGCACTTAAATATTTTTAATTTTAATTTTAACATATTTTTTCGTATACTTCCATATGCTTTTTGAATCTTTGTATTTTAGTAGTAACATTTTCTTATTAATATAATAAAATACTAATTGCTCAGCCTTTGTCTCTCCTCGCTCTTTATATCTCCTTTTCATTTTCTTTTCCTTTGTTTATTTATCAGCCTCACTCCTTGTCTCCTTGGTCTGTCAATCGAATCCGTAACGAACCAAAACCAGTGGGAACGACAGGAGAGAGAGAGAGAGAGAGAGAGAGAGAGAGAGAGAGAGAGTACATAAACTACACATCCTGACTATCGTTGGCCACTTCAAAATTCATATTCACAGAAAACCCCACAAAACTGAGAAACCTTTTCAAATTACGACCGAAAACGAAAACGAAAAAAAAAAGTCTTCGGAATTTCCATTTTGGACATTCGTACCCTCATTTGTTCCTCGAAATTTCTGGATAATTCCATGAGGTATTTCCGCAAATAACCCAAAAAGTCGAACCCTTTCAGGAAAAAGTTCCCTTACCGCTCTCTCTCTCTCTCTCTCTCTTGAGGCTGCTGCGTTTCTGACTTAGATCTATGGCTTTTCCCACGTAATTGAATTGGGTTTTTTTTTTTTGATTCAGATCAGAATCTGTTTTTCTCAGTAATCATTTTAAACTGATTTCCCGATCTGCTGAAATCTCTGCGTATTGAATTTGCAATTAGTACTAGATACAGAGAAAGCTGTATATATATACATGTATGTCGATGTTCATCGCGTATTTATTGGTTGAGCAGAGCTATTGCGAGAAATTTTGACAGGCTGGGGTAACATCGGAGTGATTTTGGAGAGAAAGACAGAGGGTCCTATTTTTACAGTTTCGATCGTATTGTAATCGATCTGGTGATGTAATTGCTGAATCTTTGCTTGTGAATATGCTGTAACAGGGCTACAACATCGGCGGATTTGACAGAGTTTTAGAGAGAGAACATTAGTCTTCTTGAGAGAGAGAGAGAGAGAGAGAGAGAGAGAGAGAGAGGATGGATTTGGATAAGTTTCGTTCGATTTTGACGAATACAAGAGTAAACGTATGGGAGATAATAGACGCAGCAATCAGCGTAGCTTCCTTGGATTACGGTAACGAGTTGAAGGATCGGAGAGATCTAATCGTCGAGCGACTCTATGCCGCAACGACTCGGTGCGAGAACTGCGACGTCGATCGTCATGACAGGGTAAAAGTCGCCGCCGCCGTTAAGAAAGACAAGGAGGCTTCGATTGAGAAAGAAAACGGTGACAATCAAAAGCTAGGTTCGCCTTTTTCAACTCCGCAGACAGTTTATGGTGACGATGACGAAGAAGAAGAATTCGAAGAGCAAGTGAGAGATCCGTATGGAGGTTTGTTTGGCGATGAGGAAGAAATTAAAATCCTCAGAATTAAAGAACAGATTGAAGATCCAGACCAGGTATACTTTCTCAATTTTCGATCCCGAATTACTATGTTAGTAGAGTTAGATTACTATGGCAGCCCAACGTCGTATCGAACATGAAACATCATACACCGGCACTTATTTTGCAGCTCTGGGTCATGTTTGGTGGTTGTTCTTAGACCATTTTTCATAATTTTCTTTTGTTTTTTTTGATAATTTTGCTGTCTTTTTTTTGCAGTCTGAAGATTCTCTGGTTGAATTGCTTCAAGGACTTGCAGATACGGATATTACATTCAAAGCTCTCAAGGTCAATTTATCTCATCCATTTCTGCATTTGTTTATGGTTTTCATATATGTATATTTTGTTCTTCAATCTAAATTTTCTAGAAATTCTCTTTCTATTCCTGTTTCTCAGGAAACTGATATTGGGAGGCATGTGAATCACTTGCGGAAGCACCCATCGAATGAAGTGCGAAGATTGGTCAAACAACTCGTCAGGTTCATAGATTTTAAACTCAATTCTTTCAACTTTTCTGGAAATTTTTATGTTTGAAATTATATACAGAGATAGATTGTTGGATTAAGATTGTTGGTTGGTTTTTTTGCAGGAAATGGAAAGACTTGGTTGATGAATGGGTCAAATTGAAGGAAACCGATGAACACACATCTTCTACTCTACTTGGTAATTTTACCTCAAATTCCCTAGGGGACTGAGTTCGAGTCCAATTTGCTATGGTCTAGTCCAGTCCAATTTCGATACGAACGCCGCTGATATTTTTTTCTTGAGTTAGGAATGGAACCACAAATACTCAAAACTCAAATACCCAATCCGCACACAAAATTTTCTCCAAAACTGGAGACTGGATCATAACAATATGAACTTCCTAAAACCCCTCCCTCTTTCCTTTATACTCCCTCCGTCCCATTTTAAATGCTCCCTACGTATATCCGTGCCATTTTCAAATGTCTATATCTTTTTATTGGTAAGGTTTCCAAAGTTTTTAAAATTTTTGTCTAATAGAACTAATTGAGATCTATCAAATAAGATCCACATTGCATATAAAATACATTATAGAATGAAAACTATAAGAGTTTTAAAAAAACACGCATAACCGTAAGGAGCATTTAAATTGGGACGGAGGGAGTAGTTCTTTCTAGAGTACTAGGTTTGTTGAACTGAAAATGATGTTTATTAATGGCGGCAGTTGATGGAGACTCCCCCTTCAGAATGTGCAGCCGAGGAATGCCCAAAACGGTCATCACCAGGTAAAATTTGAGGTGGTGCTTTTTGGTTGTACAATAATACGCTAGTATTAAGTCCTTGATTTTTCTTTTGGTTTTTGCTTCAAAAGTAAGCCTAAATTTATTAAAAAGTTGTTGAGACTTATTTGGCAATGTTTTCTTTATTCGCGTTGTACTTGGGAGACTAAAAATGAGGCTAAAAACAAGCTAAAATTTGGCTTTGTTATGTAATTTTTCGGCTTCCAAATCTAAGCGTAGTTTTTAGATAACTGGACCAGACCGATTAGCTGTTTAACCAGTTAGATCGGTCTAAACGGTCCCATATTAAAAGACATTGTTGTTTCACTGTTTGGTTTCATTTTTCAGAACTTGTGCTACTATTGTAATCCAGTTTTTTGAGGCTTGTTTTGGTTGTTTCTTTTCGGGAATGCATTTTCAGAGGTGTCTTTTGAAAAAGAATGCATTTCTAAGATATTTTATCCATATATATGTATACATATAATTCATTCTTGAAATGATTGGCTGCCTGAGATGCACTTTCTTGACTGAGAAAGTGAATGGAAAATGGAATTTTTTTTGAGATCTAAAGTTGGTGTCTTTATTTACAGGTTCCTGATTTCGCGTGCTCTCCAAATCCACACAGTAAATACTGAATCCGATTCCAATCTCAATTTGGTTTATTCTTATTTTGATTGATTCCTGGAGCATATCTTTTTCTGCATGTGATGCCAATGATGATTCGGTATTTTTTAATCAATTGGGTGTTGTAGATGGGAGCTCTGGTTCAGACAAGAACAATTCAGAACCAGAACCTAAACCTAAACCAATTCCTAGAAGAGATGCTCCCGCCAAACAGTCCCATTCCTTTCCCGTATCTGCTGCTGTCCCTCCTGTTGTAAAGGTACCGAATCTTGAGTGTTACTGTAACTTATGCTTGTCCCCTGTTTGGTTGCTGAGAATGAAGAAATTGAACAACATTTATTTATTTTTTCTGATAACCATTCCATTGTAGAGTGGAATGGTTTTTGAGAATTCGAATACATCTTAATTGTTCTCCTAAAAACTGGGTTGTTTTCCGAATTTGCTAAAAAACATGTTTCCCGTACGATTTAAAACTTGTTTGCTCCTATTAAAATTTGGCTACTCGGTAGAGCCGTTTGTCTTTTCTTTTGCTAAATTTTGAGAATAGCTAGGGATTTTGGAACGTAGGGACGTACTCATTTTTTTCAAGTTATTATATCCGCAACATTCTGAAAATTACAATTGAATCAAGTTCATTGTGGTTTTGCAGAAACAGCAGAAGGAATCAAACATAGATCTTGAAAGGCTGGCCTCAGCAAGAAAACGCCTTCACGAGAACTACCAAGAAGCTCAGAATGGTTTGTTATTTTGACTGTTTCTTTTCCGGAAAGTATTTTATGAAACGGTAACGCCATGTGGTGGATCCATTATTGCTCGGCCATCACGTGAGTCCGTAACGGACACATGCGGCCGTAACGGACACATGCGGCCGGGCATAAATGGACTGATGACACGTCATCGGTGATACTATTGCTTCACAATAAATACTTTCTCGTTTTCTCTCTTTCCATTTTCCTAGATTCTGCTTTGAACACACCACTCCACCGCACCACCACATACTGATGACAATGCTAGAGACACACCACCGACCACACCATGCGGTGCCCCGTAGGCTGGTGTGGTGGATTGGTGTGTCCCGAGCATTATTGTTCTGTTTTGTTTTGTACTGATTGAAAATTTCCTTTCTCTGTTCTCTCTTTTTGAAGCGAAAAAGCAAAGAACGATTCAAGTGATGGATATTCACGATATTCCAAAACCGAAGAATACTTTCTTTGCCAAGAATAAAGGCGGCTCTCAAGGAAGGCACAGGTGATTGGGGGCCCACATTCCTCATTTTCCCACTACCTCTAGTCCTCTACAAAACAAAAGGACTGGGACACCAAAAACGGGGTTAATTACCAAAACGAGGTTTAATTTATCCCTGTTTGTCAATTTTTTTCCCCTCTTCACAATTTTAAATCTCTTATTTTTTTATTTGCTCTTTGATTGTCTGTAAAATTAAACCAGCTTATTTAAATGATGAGGTTCTCGTTGCTGGAATCCACATCACCAGTAGATAGATAGATACATATATATATATATATATATATATATATATATAGAGAGAGAGAGAGAGAGAGAGAGAGAGAGAGAGAGAGAGAGAGAGTGGGGAACAATATTCAGTTTGTACCCACCACTAGAATAATTCTAGATTAATGGCTGGATACTGAGGCCTGCTGGGACAGTTGAGCTGTTTCGCATTGGGTACATATTTGTTGCAATTTTTTTGGGGAAAAAAAAATGTGATTTCCAAAGCTAGAAAGGCTGGATGGTTCACATTTCTTCGTGGCATCATTAACAATTTAACAACAACAAAAAAAGCTATTCGTACGCATGCCTCGCTTACGAATAATGCATAGACAGTGCATCTTAACGTTCCGTGCGTGTTTTCAACAGTCCGGATTTAAAAAAAACTCTTCCATGTAAAAAAAACTATCTGTACGCATGCCCCCGCGTATGAATAATGCACAAACGGTGCATTTCGACCTTCCGTGCGTGTTTTCAACAGTCCGGATTTGTAAAAACACTGTTCTTCAAACCTGGACTGTTGATTCTCGAAATGGATGGTCCAGATGTGTTTGTACGCGTAGACGGATTGCATTATTAATGGGGTCACGAATATCTTCATGGAACTGTACCATGAAGATATTAATCACGTGCTATTAGTTTTGTAAGTCTCAATGTGTGTGTCGCTCAACGAGTATAGCATGCTTTGAATTTAAGTCAATTTCTCAATAATAAAACTTTGAACTACCTAGTTAGGTGGAGTTTATGTGACTAACCATGATAAGCCCAACAAATATTTTAATCCGGCCAAATAAAAATTTTATTTAGTTTATAGACTAATAGCTAGACATGCTCTCATTATTACTTCAATCGATGAAACTAGGGGTGAAAATCAGTCAGAATCGATGAAAATTCGGTTTAGTTTTTTTTTTTTTAGGGGGTAAACCGATCGGTTCGGGGTGATTTAGCTGGGAACCATTAACGATCTTGACCGAAAAAAACAATGGACCGATCGGTTCGGGGTGGTTCGGTCTGGTCAGTTTTTTTTTCGATTTTTTCGGTTTGCTTTTTACCATTAAAGTATGCATTTTATTAGAGTTGTATGGAATTATTTATAAAATAGGGGCGGTTTTTGGTCCAAATAGGGGTGGTTTCGGGGTAATTCGGTCCAAATCGGCATGATTTTATGGTATTTCGGTTCGGTCTGATAAAAATTCCTAGAAACCAAAACCTAACCGAAAAAACCATCTCGGTTCGGGTTTTTTCAGGGCTTTTTTCGAAACTGGGCCGACCGAACACCGAACCGAATTTTCAATTTTTCGGTCAGTTCGGGTCCCGTCGGTTTTTTTTCCCCACCCCTAGATGAAACTGGCTTTGATCACCATGAGCATCCACACCAAGGGCTGTTTTGGCACAAGAAGCTGCTTCTTGACTTATCTCGAACTTCTTATTAATTTGGTCGAAAATGACCCTTTTTTTTTTTTTTGGTTTGATTTGCTAAGTTGGCGTCTGTTGCCAATTTTTTTGGATATATATATGATTTCAATAATATAAATATACTTCGTTCATGTATCTACCGATACTTGATCAGCGTAATTTTATAAAATTATTTCTAAAGTCGCCGGATAATTTCCAAAATAACCCATGTAGCACAACTACAAGATAAAATAATCCATTCCGAACAAGAGATAAATACAATAATGCTACAAAGTACAAACACAACAATCAAGAAACACAACCAAAGACACAACTGCCGACGTTAGCACATAAGGGGTTAAAACAACGTCGTTTTGCTATAATTTTTTTTTTTTGAAAATCGAAAATTCAAAACGAAGTCAGGTGGGGGGGTTTCTTCCCCATTCAGAACACGCGGGCTGCTTGTTCTTCTTCGCTAATTTGATACAGAGAGAGAGAGCGAGAGAGAGAGAGAGAGAGAGAGAGAGAGAGAGAGAGAGAGAGAGAGAGAGAGAGAGAGAGAGAGAGAGAGAGAGAGAGGAGAGATAGAGAACTGGATATTTGCATTTCTTCGTCACAAAAGTCTTTGCAAGTCTCATTGCATAGTATACTTTGGTATTTATTTACGTAATGAACTCCAGAGTTTTATTTTTGCGAGTCGAATTAATTTTGAAACTAATACATAGTTGGAATTATATTTAGCTTTATTGGGTAGATTAATAGCTAGGCGTGCTCTATGAAGGCATGATTACTGCAATCGATGAAACTGGCTTTTAATAACTGCGAGCATCCACACTAGGGGTTGTTTTGGCAAAAGAAGTTACTGTGAGGGTGGTGGTTGATTTTTATCTCGAATTTATTAATTTGATCCGAACTGACTTTTTAATTTCGATTGCGTTCTTGCCCAAAAATTACAGTAAATGAATTTCGATACATATATGAAAGAAATACTTATTTTTTTGATTACTCAAAATTATGCCTTAAAAGGGCTACAAACGTCAATCCGGAGTCCTAGGTTGCAAAACAGTACACAACTTGCAAGTTATCCATATTGATCGGGGAGGATGCAATCGAGTACAAGAAAAACATACCCACGAAGGGTAGTGAAAATTCCATGCAGGGAATAGGAAACTTCATACTCCCTTCGTTCTAAAATAAGTGTCCACTACGAAAAGGCGTGCAATTTTTCAAATAAAAAATTAAGTACTTCCGTGGATCGTGTTTCGAATTTTTTTGCAACCAATTCGGTGTGAAAAAGTTTGAAAAACGATACATGGAAGTACTTAATTTTTTAATTTGAAAAACGGTAAGAGAGAGAGTATGGGACACCTATTTTGGAACGGATGGAGTAACTAGAGATAAGCAAGCAACTAAGAGCCAGATTGGATGCGGGATAAGTTTTGGTGAGATTAAATAGTAAGGGGATAAGATAATAAGTGATAGTATTATTTAGTAAATGTGGATCCACATTGATGTGACATTTATGATAGAGGATTAAATATAGTATTTGGTTTGGTGAATTTGTAATAAAGGGGAATAATGTTGAGTGGATGATGTAAAAACTTGGCAAATGACTTATTTATTCTTGTGCATGAGTCATATTAGATTTTACAGTAAAATAAATTCATAAATGTAAGAGTGATTAATTATTAATTATACCTAAAATTAAAAGATTTAATTATTACTATATTTTTAATTATTCATTTTAGTAACTATGCATACCACCTAATTTTTTTTTTCTAATTCTACGTTTTTGGAATATACCACCTAATATGTTTTAATTATTTTTAATTTACATATTAATTTAGTGATATTTATATTATACCCCAACAATGTCAAATTCTAAAGTATAAAAATTTTCAAAATTTTTTGCATCGAGTTAAAGATCTGGATTAGTAGTTTAATTTTTTGTAATAAAAGAAAAAATTTAATGGGGAAGTACTTTATTTTTTGATCCGAAGGATATTGCAAAGCAAGCCAACAATGTAAAATTCTTTAAGTATAAAATTTTCCAAACTTTTTTTTTTATCGAATTAAAGATCTCAAGTAATAGTTTAATTTGGTGCAAAAAAATTAAAAAATAAAGCAAGAAAGTACTTTATTTTTTTATCCGAAGGAAATTGCAAGGCTTGTAAAACACTTAATGGGGTTATTGAGGGGTATTAAGTTATAAACCCCCTGTTATTAATTAGTACCCCTTCAGGATATTGAGATTTGAGGGATATTAATTTGGGAGGGGTATAATGTCACGCCCTCAAATTTTAAAGGTTTAACATAAATCCACGTGGAAAGTCAACAAAGTCTAAGGTCCGGGTCAAAGTCCAAGCCTGACCCATGTAGTCAAAGTCATACACAACATAGTTCACGGGATCCCCATGCCCAAAAATAAGTACAAGAGTTACAAATGTTATTACAAACCCAAGTCAAAAGATGAAACTCAATTAAAATACAAAATCATCTTATCAAAAATATAAACTTAGATGATGAGGTAACTCCTTCAATGCTCTTTCAAAACATGCAAGCACACCTCAAGCAACCAACTTCATGCTCCATGTTGGGTACCTGAAATTATTAGGGTGAGTTCACTAGCCCAGGAGAGAAAGGTCTACCGATACTAAATGCAATGAAAGTAGGTGCGGAATGAAGATATGAATGATAAGTCATACGAGGACACTCCAAAGTTTCATAAGATCTAAAAGAAGAGAAAATGAGTTCGTAAGTCCTAAGTTTTATAGAATTTCACCCAATGTACCCGACACATACTTAAACTCTCAAATGTGTCCAAATCGTTCAAATCATCGTGTTGTTGGTTTATTTGTGTTTAACATTTCATAAATTCCTAGCGACGCGCTCATAGGACGACCCTAGTATCATTCAGAGTTATATTACGACCATGTATCATCTTCCCCTTGGCCAAAGCATATTCTTAGCGACGGACGACCCTAGTATCATTCCGGGCTATCTTATGACCCCGTATCAATAGTTTCAATTTAAGTTCCTCGAATCCTCTCGTGTTTCGTGTCATCCAAACGTGTCCATAAAAGTAATTTTGACCCAAGTGTCAAGGACGTCATCATGACTCATCCGGACAACGATATACAACCAATAACTTCAAATAAACAAGACACGATAAACGAAATATGGTCCAAACTCTTTTTCATGAATTAAAGGGGTCCTATTGATAGGAGGTAAGGTCCTATCGATAAGACTCAGATCAGATTGGCCACTTTTGAAACAACAGAGGATCCTATCGATAGGAGAAAAAGTCCTATCGATAGGAGAGCCATCAAATTGGCCAATTTTGAAACGAAAAGCTCTTATCAATAGGAGATCAAGTCCTATCGATATTAGACCATCAGATTGGCTAAAACTGAACAATAACATCGATCCCAAACTTGATTTTCTTATCCAAAACTCATCTTTAAAGTTCCAAAGCAAAATTTTGATGGTATCAATGGACCAAGAAACATGGCAAATGGTGGCACTTCAACAAGACAATGAATCAAACAACATTTAATCCAAGATTTACCAAATAACCCAAACCAAAACTCTAGAATCATTAAGGGTTTCCAACAAGCAACAAGAGAATGATATGAACAACTAATTTAGGTTGGAAAATCAACTATAAGCATGGATCAACAACCAATTAACAAAATGACTAGAGAAATGAGTTTCAAGAAATCAGGAGAAATTGACTACATGGGAGAGAAATACACACACTACACAATCAAACACACTTAGGAGGGGTAGAAATTTCCCTACCTCAAAGGGGTTAAGCTCCAAGTTGGTAGATGAACAAACCCTAGCTCCTCTTATCTAGAATCGACCAATAGATGCTCTCCCAAGGCAAATACAAGAAGAAACAAGGCTCCAATGATCAATGGGTGAAGGTTCTATGCAAGGATCATGAGGGTTTTGAGATTTTGTGGTGGATTTGTGAAAGAGTTTGAAGCAAACATGGATGGAGAGAGAGAGAGAGAGAGAGAGAGAGAGAGAGAGAGAGAGAGAGAGAGAGAGAGAGAGAGAGAGAGAGAGAGAGAGAGAGAGAGAGAGAGAGAGAGAGAGAGAGGACCGGTGTGGGGGGAGAAGGGAAAGTGTGTTCTCTCTCTTCTCACCTGGTAATTATACCCCAACAACAATTACACTACACAACCCTTATATAACTAATGTGTAATCAAAATGCCCAAGCACAATCTATTTTACACAACAACGCATTTTAAACGTTTTCTCACAATTCCCCAACTTCATTTCTAAAAATAAAATAAAATGAATTTACGGGTCCTTACATATAACTCATACCCCTCCCCAAAAAGTTGTCAAACCATGCACTAAATGGTGGGACCGGGAATAAGGGGAAGGGGTATGAGTTATACCCAGGGGTGCACACCTCGGGTTGGGCCGGGCTCGGGTCGGGCTTATACTAGATACTAACGAGACTTGTGCATGTTCAAGCCCGGCCCATTAAGAATCTGGCTTCATTTTATATTCTCAAACCCAGTCCAATTAAAGTTTTGTTTCCCATATCCGCCTAACAAGCCCATTTATTTTTCCAAAGCGTGATATCACAAACATAAATAGATCAACTACAACCGGGAATACTTAAAGTTTTATGTTCTCGCAATACTATTAAAAACAAACCCTAAAATATTATGGTTATAATAATTAACTTATCTCTCAAAAGACAATATAAGTGTTCAAAAAGTGGAACTCTCTAACATTCATAAAGCTTGACATGCAAAAAAATTATATTCGGGCTGAGCCTTGAGGATTTTCCCAAACCCATCCCATTAACTAATCGGGCTTAAAATATCAACCCGGCCCAACTCTATAGGCCTAAATATATATCCCAAACCCTAAAAAAATTGGGCTAGACTGAGCGGGCCACTGGGCCGGTGTACACCCCTAGTTATACCCCCTCCTCATCTCATAGGGCCCGATTGGATGCATGGTAAGTTTTGGTGAGATGAAATAGTACAGTAAATTGGCTTAAAGGCCAAGTTTGGGACTTTAAAGGGTGTTTAGCCTATCCTAACTTATTTTAAGGCTTCCAATACATTAATAGGAAATTTTTTAGGGTTCAAGGACAATACTAGACAAAAATACCCTTAATGAACTCTCACTCTCACTCTCACGCGCATGTGTTCAGCTCTGATTGTAAGCGACAAGCCATGTCACAGATTTGGATATTTTAGAATAAAATACCGTATGGTGATTGTGCAGCAAGCCAGTCAACTATCTTTCTATACATCCAACCAGGGTTAGCCACGTGGCTAGTTCAAAAGAAATCATGCTTGGAAAGCTCGCGTGGATCTCACTTTTGGAGCCTTCAACGGGTACCATTCGTCCGTCACTTTCAATCTGCCCACCCCGTCTCTCTCTCTCTCTCTCTCTCTCTCTCTCTCTCTCACTCATGTGTGGGACAAAATTGATGGCATGGGACACAATTAATTTCTCTCTCTTTAATTTTGGGGGTGGGTTCAATTTTGAGGTTCAATTTTATAGGGTTTAGGCTCTTCGGGGTAGTGCATAGTGGGTTTAGGCACTTAGGGTGCACTTTCCAATCATAGGGTTTTAGTAATTTAGACACTTTTATAGAGTATCCTAGGGTTTTAGGCACTTTCATAGGGTACCTCAGGGTTTAGGTTTAGACAAAAATACCCTTATTTGGTTTGGGGGTTTAGGCACTTTCATGGGCTAGCGGGGGTATTTTTGGTATGTGTGGGTGATTTGTCCTCTTAGCATTAAGAAAATAGTTTGTGTCCTATTTCCATGATTAACCCCTATAGCCTGTCCTTCTTGAAGAAAGACTCTAAATAGTAAGGGCGTATAAGATAGCTAGTAAGAGAAATTATTAGTAAGAGTTGATCCACATTGATGTGATATTTATGGAGTGAGATTAAATAGTACGCGGTTTAGATGAATATGTGATAAAGGGGGATAAAGTTGGGTTGATGATGTAAAAAATTGGCAAATGACTTATTTGCCCTTATGCACGGGTCATATTAGATTTTATGATAAAATAAATACAAGACTAATTAAATTAATCATATTTGTCAATAAATATGAGATAATAATTTCATTTATTAATTATATCTAAAATTAAAAGCTTTAATTATTTTTTTCAATTATTCATTTTAATAATGCTGCATACCACCTATTTTTTTCTTCTAATTATGCGTTTTTTTACTTATAATAACTAATTTTATGTTATACCCAAACAATGTCAAATTCTAAAGTATAAAAAAACTTTTTGCATCGAATTAATACCCAAACAATGGCAAATTCTAAAGTATAAAAAATTTTAATTTTTTTTGTATCGAAGTAAAGATCTCGATTAGTAGTTTAATTTGGTGTAAAAGAAAATACTTAAAATATAAAAATTTTCAATTTTTTTTTAAAGATCTCGATTAGTAGTTTAATTTGGTGTGGAAGTACTTTATTTTTTTATCCGAAGGATATTTCAAAGCAAATCAACAATTTCAAATTCTTAAAGTATAAAATTTTTCAAACTTTTTGTATCGAATTAAGGATCTCGATTAGTACTCCCTCTGACCCAATTCATATGTTCCCTACGGGAGACCGGGCAAGTTTGACCATAAAAAATAAAATACTTTGAGAATTACTTTTTAAATTTTTTTATACCGTTCAAAAGATCTCAATGAGTACTTTTGAATGATGTAAAAATTTCTTGAAAAAAAAAATCTAGAAATATGTTTTCTTTTAAAGTCAAAATGACACAACTTTACGTAGGGGACATTTAAAATGGGACAGAGGGAGTAGTTTAATTTGGTGCAAAAAAAATAAAAATTTATGCACGAAAGTACTTTATTTTTTTATCCGGCCATTTTAATGGGGGTATTGAGGGGTATTAAATTACAACACCCCCTTTTATTAATTAGTACCCCTCCAGGAGTATTGAGGGATATTAATCTGAAAGGGTTATAACTCATACGCCTCCCAAAAAATTTGCCAAACCATGCACTAAGTTCTGGGACCAGAATAAAAATTAGGGATATAAACTTCGGGATAAACTCTGGTCACAGAAATAAACTCCGGCCACCTCAAACAAAAGCAATGAAATAAGGGTTTTTCTATTGTTAGCCCAATGAGCTGACAATAAGAATACATAAAGACAAAAAAACAGACATTCCTATATACTTTTTACATATTTTAATACATTTCACACTTTTCTATACACTTTTCACATATTTCAAAAATGTTAGTCGAATGGGCTAACTTTAGAATTTTCCATGAAACAAAGCAAAACTAAGAGCTGAACCTAAAACTACCCACCGTTAAACCCGGCTCTTGTTTAGCGTCTGATAGTCATGATCTTCACACCTACAGACGAACCGCCAGCCAACAACCACCAGCGCTCAAAAGCAGAAACCATTGGTTGAAGTAGCAAAAGGAGAAGAAAAGGCAACGGTAATTGACCAGCCACCAATTTTCTCACCTCGAAACCATCGGCATCCACATCCACCAAACAGAGGAAGTAATAAAAGGATTAGAAACGACGGCAATAGATCTGATTTTGGCTAGCGTTTAGGGTAGAGAAAGGGAGGAGAGTGATGGAGGGAGAAGATGAAACCAGATCTGGAGAAAACCTCCCCTCTCGCCGCCTCAACGGGTGTTGAAACCCTAACAACCGCTTTGGACTGAATGATTTGGTGAGAAAAGAAAAGAAAGGAATAGAGTTTCCTTCTAAATCACTAATTTGGATTAAATTCTTTGGGAAAAATTTGAGAGAAAAGTATCAAAATAAAATGTTTTGATTCGCCCATTCCATTTCTCACCCTTTCTCACCAAAAATGGTGAGATTTAGTGAGAAAGGGCTACCCTCTCTTATCTTCCCATTACTCTCTTATTTTTTCATATATTCATCCACTAGATTCTAGAAACTGCTTTACAACTATTTGTATTTATATAAGCTACCATGTGCTTTGAGCCTAACTAGAACATTCTATTTATGTATCTTGACCCATTTACAAACTAAAATTTTATGGCCCAATTACATACATTAATTTTAGTCCAAATACAAAATACAACAGGACATTAATTTACAAGTAGATGCCACACTACTCTAGATGTTTTGGAAAAAAACTCAAGATACCTTTCATCCTTTAAGCACGCTTATACGTCGTGATTGCAATATTCGGTGGGTTAGCCATGCCAGGCAAGAGGCAATATTCGGGTCGGAATTCTCTCAACCCTAACTTGACCTGTTTAGCTTTTCGTGTTATCGTATTGTGCTATCTTCGTGTTCAGTGTCATAAATAGCCAACCTTAATCCGCTAACTTGGTATCAGGTTTGTGTCGTCTTCTCATGTCGTGTCGAAAATTTCCACCCCTAATTCTAAAAAGGAAACGGGTTCAGAGGGTAGACCGGAGCAGTGCCCTAGGATGGCCAAAGCAGTCCAACTGGCCGGCCGAACAGGGTTTTAAAAAATTGCATGGAAACGTTTTGGGACCAACTCAATCCAAGTATAACTCTACATCCAAACTCATGCACTACTGAAAATAAGGCTCCGTTTGTTTCGGGCAGAAAACGTTTTCTAGGAAAATGTTTTCCGTGGAAAACATTTTCCGGTGTTTGGGGCAAAGAAAAAAAAAGAGTCAACGGAAAACTTTTTCCAAAATAAAAAAGTCAAAAAAGAAAATGAACCACCAAGCCATGAAAATGTTTTCTGGATTTATGGATTTAACGGCCCGTTTGGATGAGGTATTAGTTTGAGAGGGATTAAATAGTAAGGGGTGATAAAATAGTCGGGGTGATTAAATAAGAAGGGTGGGCCCACAGTTAAGAATGAAGGATTAAATAGTACTCCCTCCGTCCCTTTTTAAGTGTTGACATTTCCATTTTGGGTTGTCCCTTAATAAGTGTGTGTTTTGAAAAGTTAATGGGTAAAAGTTTGTAGAATTATCATTTTGCCCTTTTGAAAAGTTAGTGGGTAAAAAGTTAATGGGTAAGGGTGAAAGATAATTTTGGAAAGTGGAGGTAAAAGTTGATGTGGAAAGTGAAAAAGTTGATGTGAAAGGTGTAATGATGATGTTTTTTTAATAAGTTGGATTTACGAAGCAACACATTTAAAAAGGGACGGAGGGAGTACATGGTTTGGATGAGGGATAAAAAATGAGGGATAAGGAGGGTGGATGATGTAAAAAACTGTTAAATGTCATATTTGCCCTTTCATGAGCCCGTATTAGATAATTAATTAAATCAATTATATAATTTCAAAAATAATTAATTTGTTATACTTAACAAAAATTAAGCTATAATAAGTCCTTCTAATATTTTTTATATAAATTAAAATCATTAAATATTCAAAACATGTAATTTTTTAAAGTTTTTTTTGGTAGAAAAAATGTGTAGTACAAATACTCATAAATAATTAATTGGTGAAGTGTAATTTTTACACTTAAAAGTTACTCCACCATTAGCGTCAGTACTCAGTATCTTTTTTCTTATCTCTTCTTCTTTGTTCTTCTTTCTTCTTTCCTCTTCCTGGACGGCATAACCCACCCAGAACACCAGACGACGGGCAAAAATCCGACAAAATCAACGGCGATGGTCCGACAAAAATGAAAACGACGGTGATGGTCCGGAAAATCCCTCAACCCAGATACGTTTTTCTTTTCTCGATTGTTTGTATTTGTTATGAAATTTCTAGATCTGAAATTTTTTGATCTCTAGTTGTTGATTGTTGTGGGGTATTCAAGTAATTCAATCGTCCTCATCCCCCATGACTAAACACAAGCACCCCTCCCCCTGCTTGTATTTAGTCCGGGTTCTCCCGGATTAATCAGCCGGCGGCTATTTAGTCGGGGTGGATTTTTTGTTCCCAAACCATGGGCTAATCTCCTCATCCGGCCGGATTGCTTCATCCCTCTTCTTAGTACTGCATCCAAACGAGCTCTAAGAGAAGGAAAACATTTTCCATCAGTTCTGCCCGACTCCCCGACACCCCCACACAGGTCATCTCGCTCTTATCTCTCTCTCTCTCCCTCTCTCTCTCTCTCTCTCTCTCTCTCTCTCTCTCTCTCTCTCTCTCTCTCTCTCTCTCTCTCTGTACCTGACTTCCATGACCAAGCCCTCTCTCTGCTACTCCGTTCCCCCGTACTTTGCTCGCTCGACCTCGCCGGAAATATCGAATAGCTCCAAACGGCTTCTCTCTCCTCAAATCGACTCCATATCCCCTCTACAGGTATGCTTCTCTCTCTCTCTCTCTCTCTTTAAAGATTTCTCAGTTCTTCATCTATTTTCGTTTTGAATTTCTGGAATTTAAGTGTTTGAACTTTATTTGTTTTCTTGCCATTGCTTGTTTAGCTTTGTAATTTCTCTTGAATTTGTGCTCAGAGATTCAACAAACCTTTGCATTACAGTTTCGGTTGCCACAATTATGTATAGATGTATGATCATTAAGCTTCTAAAATCCCATTAAATGATATAAGCTTTGCAGGCCAATGAGGTAGTGTCATTTGTGCTAGTATTCTGGGTAAACTTTGCAGGCCAATAAATGATATAAGTCGTGCACATAAGGTGTTCGACGAAATGCAAAAGAGAGAAGTCGACTACATTTCAGACATTAATTAGTAACCTTCTTGTGATATAAGTAACATTTCTGACATTAATTAGTAACCTTCTTGTGATATAAGTAACATTAATTAGTTAACATTTCAGACATTAATTTTTTTTTTTTAGTTTTTAAGCTGTTACTTTCTATTTCTGCATTGGGTAAGCCTAGAGAGCATTGACCCAATGACACATCTAGTTGATCAGTTTCTAAGGTGTTCTTTATTCTTCAATTGGCACTGTCAACAAATTCAACTTATCTTGGAGATGCTAGTTATGGATTTGAAGAAGGACATGAATTCCTTTTGACATACAATGCTGATTGTCATATAGGTGTTGTTCTGCTCTGCAATGGAACCCAAAAAAGGCAGTGAGAAGGAGGGCAAAGGGAAAAATTTTAGGTGGTCAAAACCCATGCAATCCTTGTTGCTTGAGGTACTTGCTGATGAAGCCACAAAAGGAAATAAACCATCCAACACATTTAGGCCCGGATCATTTGCCAGAGTAGCCAAAGAAATTACTCAGAATCGTCTCAAAACTATCAAAAGCACATGGAAGATCATTTGACCACTTGGTGAAGTTATGAAGACAGAAGGGTTTGATGAACTTACACTTGCCTCAGCATTTGACCACTTGGTTGAAAACGAAAAGGTGGCGAAGGCGTTTATGGTCAAGAGTGCGAGGCTCCGAAGGGCATGGTTGGAGGGTTTCTTTAATATGAATGCGTGAGTTTAAGTATTTTGGGTATTTTGGTATTGTAATTGAGGAGCTATGGAATGAACTTTGAACTCTGTTTGTGCCTTATCACTACTACAAAAACCTTAAACCATGACAGTTAAAAAGGTGTCATGAATCACAAAAGATGACAGTTTTAAAACTGTCATCTTTGGAGCTGACATTAAAAGTCTAGATTTGTTATGACAGTCAAAAAACGTCATTGAAACATATAAGATGACGGTTTAAACCTGTCATCTTTGCAATAAGATGACAGTGTAAACCTGTCATCTTTACAATCAACGATGACTGTTTTAAACTGTCATCTTATCTATCCTCCATTCTAAAAATAAAAAAAAATCCAATTCTAGTTCGAACACGTGGCTCTCGTGTGGCCTCCCTCACAAGACCGCCCAGTGGAGTTCACATGGCACCCTCGTGGCACTTGTGTGGCGCCTACGTAGCACTTGTGTGGCGCCTACGTAGCACTTGTGTAGTTAGATAATATTTGCTTGCCCCAGGACTCGAACTCAAGACCTTGACCTCCTCGCGCGCGCGCATGTTACCAACTGAGCTAGCACGCTTGTTGTTGACAAAAGACCAACAAAAATATTTATACTGTATTTTCGAAAAATTTTAAGTTGAGTACTTTTTATGTCAGTTTTAGATTTAATCTTATACGTTTAATGACACTTTTTGACAGTCATCTTTTATGATCAATTTCAATGTCGGTTCTAATTAAAACTGACATTAAAAGGGTTTAGTTTCAATGTCACTTTTAAGGAAAAATGACATTCAAAGGTTATCCATATGGGCTTCTGGAAGCGCCTTGTTTTAATGTCAGTTCTAAGCAAAAACTGACATTAAAGAAATAGATAATAATGTCACTTTTATTATAAACTGTCATCTTATATCGCAAAGATGACAGTTTTTAGGATAGACTGACATCAAAACTCTACCCTCATATTTTCGATGACAGTTTTACAAAAACTGTCATTGTTTCAATTTTTGGTGTGTCATCTTTAACCATTATTGTAGTAGTGTATGTTTCTAGTATTTTGGTAGTTATGAGGTTTATTACAATTGAGATTAATCTAGTTTGTATTTTTCTTTGCATCTCATTTCTTAATCTTGATGGATTTTGGTCATTTTATCATATTAGTGGTTTTCCATGTCTACCAAACAATGGAAAATGTTTTCACATCACAACCAAACACTGGAAAACATTTTCTTTTCTAGAAAAAGTTTTCCATGGAAAAGGTTTTCTAGAAAACATTTTCCGTCCGAAACAAACGGAACCTAAGTGTTTGATGCTAACGATCATCCAAACGGGTAAATTGACAATAGACAAATTCCAAATGCATAGCTCGCTTATGATAAAAGTACAGCTCAAATTTCTATCCAAAGCACAAACCAAATGCAAAAGAAAAACAGAAGTTGCACACATACAGAACCATGCATCAGAAACCAGTTCACGAATGGAAGTACATCGTTTTCAGTCGTGCGAGTAGATCTCCTCGTGACCGTGGAGCTCACACTTATTCAACTAAAGCCAGAAACCAGCTGAAAATTAGTAAGTTACATTCTCACACGCTAACCGGAGATTGTTGTGAACAGGGAGTGTGACACACCAAGCTTGACAATTCTGCAGCAAATATTTCTTTTTGTACCACATTCCGGCCTCCGCGAGCATTATTCCTACATTAACAAAGTACTTAGAAATTAGACTACAGTTTGATTATTTAAAAATGTTTTAAGATTCCATGACAATGATGGCAGCAATATCATTTTCATTTTTTAATTTTCCTTTTTGGAACTAATTCCCCTCGAACATATTACTGTTTTTAAGTTTCTACCGATTCACATCGGGCATCCTATAAGACATGTATTCCATGTAATTCTGGGTTACATGTTTTGTTCTAAATCTAACAAGTACCTTTGTCACCCGATGGATATGGTATTCCATGTCCAACATGTTTAGTTTAAGATTCACCTAGCAAGCAAATTTCTCAATTTGAATGTAAGATGAACTATGTCTAGAAATTCTATAAAATGCCCCAAGACATCTTCTAAATACCACTTATCCCATAGAATAAACAAAATACACAAAGAAACATGAATATTTGATGGTCGAGGCACGTGCAAGCTGGTCAGGACATCCGTTTATCAAAAAAAAAAAAATGAAAAAAAAGAAAGGAAAGAGAAACATGAATATTTGATGTGTCCCCAACTCCCCCATGTCCTTGATTCTCTGTTAGGTGAATTTGACGCTTGGAAACCTACTCACTATACATGTGCCGGTGTTCGATTTAGACTATTTGCATTTAAGGTTTACATTGGAGATTTTAAACAATGGCAATAGTGCCAGAGGTATTGCATTCTATATGCTAGGTTCTACCAATGTGTACAAATTAACAAAATTCTTGAGCAGGGTACAGATACAACAAGCTCCAAGGAATTCTCTCATTTCAAACCAGAACCACCGTCCATTGTGGCTCATAATCTGAAAAACCAGAACACCATGCATTGTGGGTCATAATCGAGGTAAAAAATTACACCCTCCGTCTCACAAAGATAATTCACTACGAAAAGACGTGTAATTTTCGGATCTATAAATAAAGTACTTCAATGCATAATTTCAAAAACTTATGGACACCTAATCAAAGAACTAAATTGGAACAAAATTTGCGCGTCTTTTCGTAGTGACCTATCTTTGCAGGATAGAGATAGTAATAAATACTGGAAGAGACCTTTAAAATGCATCTACTCTATGTGACTCGTTGACACGCTACCGGAGTCAATAAGCCCAAAAGTAACTCTAACAGAGGCATTATATTCACTTGTAGGGGTAAAGATAGTATGTGAAAATATAAACGATAAAAAAGAACAGACTAGTGACCGTTATTCCTGAACACATAGAACCTGAACAGAAGTACTTACAAACAAGTGAGGAGGCAGTCTTCCACTCGTTCCTGACTAATTTGTCTGAGCAACTCTCATCATCTCTTAGAAATTCCGGTGGCATATTCATCAAAAGCAATTCCTTCAGGGCAGCCAAATGCATTAATCCGTCAACGCTTTTTAGTTTCCCACAACCTCTGATTTCCATTTCTTCAAGTTTGAGCAAGGCACCTTCCTCCACACACCACTGTTCTAGATTTTCCAGCTTCCACAATTTCAAGACACGCAATTCCTGAAAGGTCCCCGCACAAAATTCCATTTTATTGCCCGAATAACAGCGAGCCAAAAGGCCAAGGATGTTAAGTTTCGGTAATCGGCCTAGCAGTTGCATCTGAGCTTCTTCGAGTTGCGACATTGACAATGTGAGGGTTTTGAGGGTTAGCGGAAGATTAGCTATGCCAGTTTTTATCACTCCAAACAAGGATAACTTTAAAAGAGACGGATGTTCCTTGAGTTCATTGCCTAAGACGATGTCTAAAGGTTGGCCAAATGGATTTCTTGATCTCAACTTCACTGTTTGAAGGTTACCAAGCCCAGAGATGCAATTTACTGTATTTTCTACTGATGTTGAATGGCACGTCAGCCGCAGTTTCCGAAGGCTTGTCAACCGGTTCAACCCGTATTCATCGGGGTCCTTGGAACTGATGTGTAGCCCCACTAAGGTCTGAAGGTGGGGTGAAGGCTCTTTTGATGGCTTTAGAATTGACACTTCATTCATATAGAGATGTCGAAGATTCTTTGCCTTCCAAATTGAATTCGGCAAAGTGGTGATATTTGTATACTTCAAATCTAAAGTCTCCAAACCTGGTAGATCCCCAATGGACTCCGGACATGAATAAAGGCAGGTCCATCGCAAGCCTATGTACGTTAGGTTTTGCAACTCACCCATTTTGTCAGGTAGCGCTGGTCTGTAGATATTCTCCAGATCAACCACCTTCAAAAATGAAACACTCCTCCTATTCATTATTCGTTTAAGCAACTTCTCGATTTCATTGTTGGATGTGTTGCTCTTGGTTTCAAATGAAAAGTACGAGCAAAGGTTGTGGGTATGAGATTCTGAAATAAAATTTACCCCCCGGTATTGATCTGCTAGTCTCCGAATAACAAAATTAGAATTGGGTGAATCTGGAGACGTACAACCTGAGTTGCAATGGTGAACATGAAGAAATCCTACATCCTCCGCTTTTGACAAGAAGAAGTCGTGAAGAAAACTCGGCAAACGGCATGTTTTGGGGCTTCCGTCCGGATTCCTACTTGCTATCTCAATCATATTTCTGCACACTAGTTCTTCCAAATAAAACTTGGCCATATCTTCAGGGATGACTCTCGGCGCCTTGGTTGAAGTTTGAACAAACCCCTCGGCAAGCCACAAGTGCAACAATCTTCGTACTGGAATCTCAAACATCTTTGGAAAGAGGGCCAAATAAAGGAAACAAGGCCGTAACAGAAATGGCAGTTTACGGTAGCTTAAAGCTAAAATATTTGAGAGAGGTGCTGAATGATCATCTTCACCACAGAGATGTGAAAGATGATCAATTACACTTGACCACTCGCTCACTCTCGTGGTTGACAGCACTCCTCCCAACAGTACAATTGCAGGAGGCAAACCGCAACATATTCTCAGGATTTTTTCCCTCAAACTATTCAATTGATCTGAAAATTCAGCAAAGCCATAACTTTCGTCTGGTGTTCCTACCTTTACCTTGTTAAAGAACAATACCCAACTATCCTCCACGGTTAACCTCTCTAGACGCAGAGGATCACTCCATGGGTCAACCTGCGATGCCACATCAGCCTTGCGAGTAGTGATGATGACCCTACTGCTGTTAGCCATGTCCGCAAACAGACGAACAAGCTTGTGCCATACATCAACCCTGGTTACATTATCCAAGACTATCAGAAACTTGACCTCCATGAGAAACTGAAAAAGCAACTCAGGCAGTTGGTGTATGTTCATGAGCTCAGCGTTCTCCACTACGCTTGTCGGAATTTGTGCAATTATGATAAGCAATAGATCCTTAAACGTGATGTCTTCCAGAACATGGACCCACACACGGCACTGGAAATGCTGCCGAATGTCTAGTCTGATGTAAACTTTCTTAGCCAGAGCAGTCTTCCCAAGTGATTCATCGCTCACTATTGAAATGACTGTGAGGTTTTTCTCTTCATCTTTTATAAGTCGACGCACAAGTTCCTCTTCGGTGTCTCTATGTATAGTAGGTATACTTGGCGTTTCATCATAATGGTGCCAGGTAGAGTTGCTGTGCCTTTTAACAATTTCCAAACCTTGAAGAATCGGGTCAACGACAGTGTCCACTTTTTTACTTTTAATGGTTACATCTATCATTTTGTTTTTGATTTCATTCATTTTGTAGATCAACTGTAATTGGCTCCAGGTCGCGAATGCAAATAAGGGCATTTTCGTAATCTTATTAACGACACCTTTTTGCTTCCTGCGTATTGTCTTTGCGAGGAAACTCTCAATGATGTATTCCGTTGAGTGAAGAATGTTAAGAAGCTGATCCATCAACGTTTTGCTACTGGCATTCTCTTCTTCAAGGAAGGTCAATGTCTGGTTTAGCTCATTTATGATTTTATCGATCTTCTTTCTCAGTTGTGCAAACAAAAATCTGTCTTCTGCAAGCCCTTGCAGCTTCCGTAATTTCTGTATAAAAGTTATAATGGGCACATCATTTGACATGGTTTCTGTCGATCTCTTATTCCTGCAATTCATCACATCGTCAATATTACCAACTGCGGATCAATCTATTAATTTATTCCTTCATTTTCATCTACAATTTATTCTGTTGAGATTCATTAGGTACGAGAAAACTAACATGCTCAAAATGGTTTAATGGTATGGCCCCTTGGAAAGAACCGTACGGTATGTCCTATTACGCATGTTTTTGGTATTTGTTACGTATGATTTTGGTACTTGTTACACATGTTTTGGTAGATTATTGGGAATAGTGATTTTTTTTTTTTGAATCCATAACGGGTCGTAGCAAGTTCCAAACCATACGTACCAAGGTTACCATGAAGTGGGAATCTCCTAAGGGGGATTTGCCCCACCAGTATATTTGCAGTGCATGCGTGAGAGATGTGAGGGAGCGTATGTGAGAGTTGTGTGATTGTATTTCTATGAAAGTTTAGTTTGTTTGTCTGAATTTCTCTTCAAGTGGTATTAGTGTGCGTACGAGCCTTGGGATATATATTAGAAGCAGTTTGGCAATCGGTTTATTGTTAGAACAGGTTGGACATGCGAAGGTTAATGGGTTCACGCTGGTAGTTTGAGTCATAGAAATGGCTACTTAGGAGAGGGCTACCTAGAGAAGTAAGCAGCAACAAAGTGGAGCCATCCAAGAGGGAAAATGGCTACTTGTTGTCAGGTGAAGCTACCAAGTTGGAGCCGTCGCACGCGGATGTTGATTATGAAAGTGTGCTGGATGATTCAATTTGGATTATCAAAGGCAATCAAGGTTGTTCTGGGACTGACACGATGAATGATTGAGATTCTAACGAGATCCATAACACGAGTGGACTCGGTTAAGTCCTAGATAATAGTGATTAGATGAGGTCGGGTCTGGTAATAGAGAGGCAATCGAGAAGTTATGCCAAGATGTCGTTTGTGGAGTCACAGCGGGGGTCTGTGAAGAGTGTGATGGCCAGGGACCATCGGTGAGGCCACAACAGAGGACTGTGGGAGCGTGACAAGGAGGCTGCGGTTGGTGACGTCAACTAGGGACTGCGGAGGGTGTCACAGCCGGGAAGTTTGTTCAAAGACGTTGTTTGAAGGAGAATGTTGTCCTGGATTACGAAGCTGGTTGGTTAGGGACTGTGGTGATTGAATAGTCAAGGATTGTTTGTGTGGGATAAAAAGAGTGCACAATGTGGGAACGTGACACTCGTTGGTCTGGGGACTACTGATTGAGGTGCTCGAAAACATTTTGAGAACAGATTGATCATTGCATTGCATGATTCAATGAAGGAACATCTCGTCATAACAAGTCAAGGAGTGATTAAGGATTCTCGCAATGAAGTCGAGTGTAGATGGAGAGTCAGAGTTGAGGAGGAATGTTGGGAGTCAACACTCACTCTCCATAGTTTACGAAGATTCTAGAGAGTTCTTGAAGATTCTGGAATGTCTAGAATATTCTAGAGAAGTCTAGAGAGTTCTAGAAGTATCTAAAATATCGTAGAAAGTTTTAGAAAATTGGGTGGAAGAATCTAGAATGTCGTGGAACATTCTCAAATGTTGAAGATGCTAGAAGATTCTGGAAGGTTCAAAAATACAATAGGCATGTGTAGAGTCTTCTAGAATAGGAAGAAAGGGAAGGAACCTAGAGTACTCTAGAATGTTGTGCACACCGATGTAAAGGGTGAAAGGAAACATTTGTGAGGTGTGGTGAGGAAGTATGACCTTGGTGGTGATGAGAGCGCCCCTTGGGTGGGATAGTACCGAAGTGGGGAGAGACCACCAAATGAGTGAGTTCAAGGAGTGTGTGTAGGTATAGGGATGACAATGGATCGGTTTGGTCTGGATTTTGCGATTGCCATACCCAAATCCAAAGCATTTATCTATACCCATATCCAAACCGATATCTGACGGGTATGAATTTTAGTGCACCATAACGAAACCATATGGATTTGGATTTTATCCAAACCGCACCAAATCCGCATTAATATTCATTCCATTAATGAACATATAAAGGAAAAACATTATATATAAAAATAAAAAAGTAACATACCATATGATTTTACCATTACACATCTAAATTTCTCTCAATATAATCAAAGGAAATAACTAGTAAATAATAAACTTTTCTTAAGAGGTTCCTATAGAGACTCTTGAGATTTTTAAGGGATTTGAGAGAAATAAGGAGGGAGATGAAATGAAAAGTCACTGAAAGTTATGAATTGAAAAATAAAAATTATATGTATATAAAAAAAAAAATATATATATATATATATATATATATATATATATATATATATATATATATATAGCCCAATCTTCTAGTCCACACCTCCCGTTAATAAGAAAAAAATGGTTTTTTTTGTGTTGCAAATTATTTTTGGGAAATCCGATCCGTCCAATGTGTTTAGAAGGTGTTTTCAAGGGTCCACGCGGGAAATCTTCAAAAAAAAAATACCGGGAAGGGCTTGATCCAAGCAATTTTCGCAAAAACTGTATATATATATTTTTTGCGAAAACTGCTTGGATCAAGCCCTTCCCGGTATTTTTTTTTGAAGATTTCCCGCGTGGACCATTGAAAACACCTTCTGAACACATTGGATGGATCGGATCGTCAAAAAAAATTTTGGACCACCGAGGTCCGGAAGTCCGGAGTCCGCACTAGAAGTGCCCTGTATATATATATATATATACACCGAGCTTCCAATCAAGGATCCCGGACCGTGTTACGGTCCGGACCTCCACCTTCCGAATTTTTTTTTAAAATCCGAACCGTTAGATGTGTTTAAAACGTGATTTTAAGGTCCAACGCGAAGATTTGGCAAAAAAAAATACCCGGAAGGGCTTGATCGGGGCACAAAACTGTTTTTATAGCGTTTTTGTGAAAAACTGCCCCGATCAAGCCCTTCCGGGTATTTTTTTTTGCCAAATCTTCGCGTTGGACCTTAAAATCACGTTTTAAACACATCTAACGGTTCGGATCGTCAAAATTCGATCGGGATCAATGAGGTCCGGACGGTAGGTCCGGATTTATGGTTTGGATAGGAAGTGGACTCTATATATATATATGGTTAGCTTCTAATCCAGACCTCCCGTTTCCAGACCTCCATGATCCAAATATTGTTTTGACGATCCGATCCGTCCAATGTGTTCAGAAGGTGTTTTCAAAGGTCCACGCGGGAAATCTTCAAAACAAAAATACCGGGAAGGGCGTGATCCAAGCAGTTTTCGCAAAAAATATATATTTACATTTTTTGTGAAAACTGCTTGGATCAAACCCTTCCCAGTATTTTTTTTTGAAGATTTCTCGCGTGGACCCTTGAAAACACCTTCTGAACACATTGGACGGCACAGATTTTCCAAAAATAATTTGCAACACAAAAAAAATCAATTTTTTCTTATTTTCGGGGGGTGTGGACTAGAAGTTTTTCGTATATATATATAAGTAATATTATATGGATCTGTTTGGGTTTGGCCGAATACTTGCTAAGACCAAACCCAAATCCAAACCCGCTGGGTATCATGATTTGAAAATCAAACCTGCCCCATGGGTAGGAAAACATATAAAAAACGGTTCCGATAGGATCGCTTTGTTTCAGGTATCCATTGGTTTTGGGTGAAATTGTCATCCGTATGTAGGTAAGTGTCAAGTGGGAGTCATATGTATCTTGGCATGCATGAAATAAAGTGTTTGAAGAATATGTACAAGAGTTAGCATATGCAATAAAAGTGTTTTTTTTTTTTGTTCCACTGGTATACTCTACAAGTGTCTTGAGTGTGTCCTTTGGCTGCCTAAGTATGTTGGAACGATGTCCAACTAAAAAAAATGTTTTAAACACTCGGGAGTTGAGTTTCGGACAACTGTCTGGAAGATGTTTGTGCTTGACAAACATCTTGGAAACATCTAAGATGTTTGTGCTTGTAAAGTTTTTGGACAGATTGACACCGGAACATTGTGTTGGGCGAATTGTCCATGCTATATATCCTTTAATCTTTGTACTTGTACAAAACAAATACATATACTACTTTCATGTTTTCCAAAATATGACATCACGAGAAATATGAAAACGTTGTGCATAACTTTAGGATAGCCATAAAGCATAGTACTCGTCGGCTGGGAGAGAGGAGAACTAGGTGATTTTAGCGAAAGAAAAAGGTTTCGAATAGTTCGCGATTTGGTCTTCCATAATTCTATCACTAATCTGCTAGATAACTTCTCGACAACTTTTGTGATTAGTTCTGATCAAGGAAATCCTAGTTTTCCCTTTAAATTTAGAACTATATTTTCCTACTTTGACTGTTGCAAAGGGTTACATACTAGTGTTGATTTGGATTAAGCTCTCAGCAAAACCTACCTATTAACCTGAATAATTTTTTCACGTGAAATATAATGGTAAAAGTATAAACGGATCATATACTCAGGGATAAGACTAATGCACCTAAAGCTCATGAACTTAACGATCTTATGACGAGAGTGTATTACGTAAGAACTTGGTTGATAATGCTAAGATTGATACATTATTATTAATGCTAGACCATCCATAGTGGGTGGGGTATTAAGCAACATGTTAACCAATGATTCAATGGCATCTGTTGTCAAGGCTAACTCGCCCATGTTGGCTATAGCTGATAACGCTAAGATGTTATAGAATTTGTGAAACGCTGTTGAGAACAATGACGTAGCCCATAAATGGAAGGATGTACATATTCAGAATCTAACTAAGAATACTCATTTGTATTTGGAGGGTTGTTGTTCCACCCAGTTGATATACGTTATTAAGAGAATCTTATAATATGATCCCTGAAGAACAAAATGTCGAACCCTACAACTACAATGAGAAAATACAAGATAAAGACGTGAAACTTTGGCAGGAGATTATAAAATCAGAGGTGGAGTCTATTTATCAAAATCAAGTCTAGGATCTTGTCGAACCACCGAAAGTTATAAAACCCATAGGATGCAAGTAGATCTATAAGAAGAAGAGAGGGCTATCGGGAGGTGGAAACCTTTAAAGCTAGGCTTTTTGGGAAGGTTTCACTAAAAAAGAAGGGAATCACTATGAGTAAACTTTTTCGCTGGTAGTCATGCTTAAGTCCATTCGGATTCTCTTATCCATTGCGGCTCATCTCGATCACGAGATTTGGCAAATTGATGTCAAGACTGCATTCCTTGACGGGAATTTGGATGAATGCATCAACATGGTGCAACGAGATGGATTCATAGTAAAAGGTCAATAGCACATGTTGTGCAACCTCAAGAAGTCCATTTAAGTCCATAAATGGACTTAAGCAAGCATCTAGGTCTTGAAACATCCGTTTTGATCATGCAATCAAATCTTTTGGTTTTGATCAGTGTTCGAATGAGTTGTGTGTACAAGAAGCTCAACTAAAAGGTGCTGGTGTCATTGGTGTTATATGTTGATGATATCTTACTCATTGGAAACAATGTGGGAGTATTTTTTTCGGTAAATGTGTGGTTATTCAGTTAATTCGAAGGACTTGGGAGAAGCCAGTCACATCATTGGGATTAAGTTTATGCGAATATCGCAAGCAAAAGGATGTTGGATCTCAAGCTAGTTATATCAATGTGATCCTTGCTCGTTTTAGCATGCATGATTCCAATAAAAGATTCCTCCCTTTTAGACATGGAATCAACCTATCCAAAGATCAATGTCCAAAGACACCTCAAGAGATGGAGAAAATGAAGGCAGTTCCTTATGCTTCTGCGGTAGGAAGCCTCATGTATGCTATGCTATGCTATGTACTAGACTTGCTATTTGCTTTGCCGTCGGCCTGGTTAACAGATTTCAGTTTAATCCAGGACAAAAGCATTTGACTGTTGTGAAACATATACTCAAGTATCTGAAAAGATCTAGAGGTTATATGTTGGTTTACCAGTCAGATAGTCTATTATCTTATGGGTACACAAATTCCAGAATCTAGCAGATCATTTACGATGAGTTTACGGGCCAAGACTTTCAATAGTCACGTAGAGAGAATGAAAGTGATATGCGTGACAGCATGACTTTGAGTCTAAGTGGGAGATTGTTAGAAATTTATACTAAAAGCTTTGCTTTTATTTAATGGGTTAGTGTTTGATCTATTATTTATTAATCAGTTTTATCCCTTTTGCTGAGAATATTTTATGTGCAACGTTTGCATGATATTATTGTATGTTGTGCATGTTTGTCTTTTATTCTACATAGTAGATGATCTGGTATGTAGAGTACGGTTTACACACGACAGATTGGATCCTTGTAGAATATAAGTTTTGGTTAACAGTCTTAGATGGAATTTGACATGCTATCAGTAGGATTCTAGTATAATATTTTAGTAGGTTTGTCTTGACTACGGGGAAATGTTCAAGTTCCAACTCATTGTGCTAGTACACTTTGTGTGTATTGAACATGACCGCTTTAAGGTAATTGTCATAATATTAATATTATAAGACACTTAGAACCTTATGGTTATTATGAATATTTATGCTCTTAATCCAGAAATTATATATATATATATATATAGGAGGATGATCTAATAATGACTCCCTCAATTAAAATTCCGTGAGGATCTCATGGATCGGGGTCGAATCGTGACGATCCGAATCGCTCAATGTGTTCAAAACATGTTTTTAAGGGTCACCGCGAGGAATCGTCAAAAAAAAAAATATATAGACCCGCAAGGACTTCATTCGAGCATTTTTTCGATAAACTGTATATGTACGGTTATTATGAAAACCTGCTTGGATGAAGCTCTTCCGGGTATTTTTTTTGGCGATTCCTGGCGTTGGCCTTGGAAAACATGTTCCTGCCATTTTGGAACGGAGGAACGGGGTATAACCGTCGTCCTCGGGAGAGAATTCAAAAGGACCACGCGCTTCCACAAAATCATTAGCCCAGCGGTCCGAGTCGGGGAGGTTAATGATGAGGTACGGGCGAGGGTCTTTCGGGGTGCTACGGAGTGACAAGAATCTCCTATCAGATGGCTTTTTATGGGAGACATTATACACCCCAATTAAGTCAAAAATATTGAAAATCAACTGGAACTTCTCCCTCAGAGCATGTATGCCATTGATGATACGGAAGGAGTTTACGGCAAGAAACTGAGGGTCTATCTGGTACTCGTAGAGGAATTGCCTCATTAATTGGTTGATAGGGAACCGTAGCCCTCCCTCCGTAATGGCCATCAGGGGTACAGTGATGTGCTCCGGAGCAAAAAAGATATTCTCCTGGTGAACGAGTGAAACCTGAACGCCCTCCGGGATCTTGTATTTTCTACAGAACCTATTATAATCCGCTGGCCTACTGCTGAAGTAGCGAAGGTAGGGGTTCGACTTTATATCGACGTCGGTGTCGCTCTCAGAATCTTGGCTTTGAGCCTCAGCCCCTTGCTCTACGGCTCCGTTTCCGTCCCTATCATTAACCACTATGGCCCCATTCCTCTCAACAGAGCCTTCGTCCCTACTTGGGACTTCATCAGCAAACGGACTTGGGGCTAATGGATCGAAGTCCATCTCTACGAAGGCCATATCTATGTTCGGAGCACGCCCAACTCTCCAAAACTGATGCGTAAGTAGCTCCCGCTATGGGCAACGATTTGAGCCGAGTTGAAATGCTCGGAGCTCCCGGACGAGATCTCGATGGGATCCAGGACTTCCGAACCTGACAAGGTGCACAAGTGAAAATACAGTTAGCCGCAACTGATAGTGATCTAGCAAAGTGGTTCGGGACACTAAGTGGTAAAAGAGGCTCGGAAAGTTTCCGAGCCATAATCCTATTAGTCTCGAATGACCTTGGCGGTGAAAGGGCTATTAATGGCATGAGATTCGTCTAGGCCAAGGTTCGGATTCAACGTCTCGAAAGACAAACAGACTTTTGGGAAAAATCCTAAGGGTTGAAGATCTAAAAGTGACCTCAAGGATCTTGAAGATGGATTCACTGAAGAACGCGATGAACAATGAATAAGAATTTTCAACTGTTCATCGCGATTCCTATGAGTTTGCTAATAGATCGCAAAAGCGTCTTTACCAAATAGAAACCCAAAACATCTCTTCTAAACGCAAAAAATAGAATAGAAATCAAAATATTAAGCAAAGACAAATCTATGAGCTTGAAGGTATTAAAATACCTTGGTCAAAAGACGGAGGAGGATCAGCGGTGAAGTAGATGGTGATTTCCGGTGAAAGACGCTGAAAAAAGGTGAACCAGTGTGGAGAAGACAAAGGACAACAGTGGTTGTGGCAGTTGGTGCTAGAAGATCTCGCCGTCGGTGGAGTAAACGGAGTGCGCTGAACGTTCTGGTACGAGTAGAGAGAGAGATAGAGAAGCAAAAGTGTTTCTCTCTCTACAATGGGTCTATTTATAAGAAAGAGGCACCTTTAAACGGCTGCGTGGGAAACGAAGTGGCGCTAGACACGCCGGTGGGGGTTTGCCACAAGTCAAGGATGTGACGGGCCGAGACACGCTTTGACGCTTCACATGAGCACGTCTCTTCGATACAAAACCCTAATCCGAGGTGATCCATGAAACGATCAAGTCTGGGACTCGGTTAATAAAGTTGCAACGGAAGGACCCAAATCTTCTTGGTAAAGATTTTCCTGGGGCTCGGATTGGTGAAACGACCCATTCAAGAACGGTCAACTCCTTTCTCGGAACCAAGTGTCTCGGAAAAAGTTGAGGGGCTATTGTAGTGGGCCGAAATCTAGCAAACCGAATGAGGCTTGGTGGACGAGCCCAGAGGGACCAAGGCCCAATTGGGCGAGTCATCCGAGACCAATAAATTCTGGGATGGCTCGGAAGGAAGTCCGAGATACCGGAGACGTCATATGTGACGTCATCCGTGACGGCTAATGCTTGTAACAGATTTGGGAAGGCACATGTGCATGCTTCAGCTGTCCCTACGTCAGCGTGACGGTGTCCGAGCGGTTGTGCTACGTGGCAGAGCCTTATTGGAAGACTCGTGCATGCAATGATCACAGATCTGGCTCGTGATGCTCGGTGACATCATCCGAGCCAGATTACAGATTTACCCCTATACTTGGGGAGCCTATATATACGAAGAGAAGGAGCCCTAGTGAGGTACTTCGGATCTCTCAGTAGACCTTCGGAGTGCCTTCCCTGGCCACATTCCGGCCAGGTTTGGCACTAACGCCAGGTAATACATGTGCAGGAGTACCAAGGAGGCCTTGCTCGTTGCTCAGAAGGGTCAAGTGAAGGTTCAGAGGTTCATCTGGAAAATTAGGGCACCACAGAGTTGAAGCTTGGGTTTCTACGATCATGAAAACTAAGGTTGGTTTGTTTGTTTTGTGGATCTAATTTTTTTGTAAATATCTTTATGAATCGATCTGCTTATTTTGGATGGTCAATACTGGTGAAGTTTTGAGGTTCGCTGTGCTGCTGAAGATTCCCTAGCCCAAAACTGAAGAAATCGACCGACACCGAAACAACCGAACCCCGAACCGCTCGGTTTCATTCCCTACATCGGTCGGTTTCGGTGTTGAATTTCGGAAAACCCAAATATTCGGTTCGGGTGAAAAAATGGCCAATTACTGAAACGACCCCGCAGAATCATAATTGGCACTGCTTGCGAAAGAAACATTTAAGACGAAGAAACCGAAACCATACACAATCGATGATGTACGAACATTAATAAGAAGAAATTTTTTTAGCAAACCTGATTCTAAAATCATGGTCAAATCATTGTCAAATCAACCAGATTTTAGCAATTGGTGAACTCATTTGCTAAAATCATGGTTGATTTTAACAACTCTTTTGAAAAACTTAGCTTACATGTTTTACATCGAAATCTAGACGTTATCCTCGGGGAAAAAAAAAAAAGGTTCATCGATGCTAAGAGCTAGAGAAAGCATTGAAAGCATGGAACTAAGAAACCAAACGATTATACTGGGAATAATGAGAAAAAAAAATGGGAGGAACATGGAAGAAAAATGCAGGGAAATTTTACGTGTACAAAACTTGAAATTGTTTTTCTCTCCTCTACCCCTCTAAACCAAACAATTAGGAATTTTTTTTAAAATTTCCTTTCCTTTCTCTTCTTTTCCACAATTTCCAAACAAACTCGGACAATCAACCATTTCTTTGTTTGGAACCTATGGAAAGAATAAGAGAACAAAGGAAACTAAAGAAAACGAAATTGTGAGGAAAGTTGAGTACTTTCCCTTCTTTGGTTATAAAAAGAAAATGAAAGAAAATTAATGAGAAAATGAATTTCTCGATTTTGGCTTCAATAGAAAAATGGAAAGAAAATGAAGTTCTAAATACGCTTATCTTTCTAAATTTAATTTCTTCTCCATTTTCCGTTTATGGAGTTTTCCTTCATAGAATTATTTGTAGTTTTTTATTTTCTCCTTATATTTGGAACCGAACTAAATTTAATTTCTTCTTCATTTTCCGTTTCTAGAGTTTTCCTTCATAGAATTATTTGTAGTTTTTTTTTTTATTTTCTCCTTATATTTGAAACCGAACTAAATTTAATTTCTTCTCCATTTTCCGAGTTTTCCTTCATAGAATTATTTGTAGTTTTTTTTATTTTCTCCTTATATTTGGAACCGAACGACCAGGGAATTTTTTTTCTTATTTTCCTTTCCTTTCTTCTGTTTTCTCAATGTTACAAACAGGGCGGAGAAAGATAAGTTTGTTGACAATCCCTTCCATTTAATTGGGGATTGATAATGTAAATTGCATATATAGACGGAACTTTTTCGAATGTGACTGAAATGACTCCCCACACCCACCCAAACAACAAAACCCAAGCATGAGAGAGAGAGAGAGAGAGAGAGAGAGAGAGAGATACCAGTGAGAGAGGGAGAGCCCAAAAGCAAGAGAGTAGAGGTAGCTTTGACACCGCCAAAGAGGTATGAGGTGAACAAAACAATCTGGTGTTTTTATTGAACAAAAATCCCGGCGTTAGAACATCTCAAATCCTTACTCCAAGTCAGAAGTAAGTTTTAAATTTGGAAGAACACCCTAAATTCACCATCAGTCTTAGAAAATAACTCATACCAATTTGAATTTTAGCCAAATCCTTATCCAATCAAAGATAGATCAATGGCAGTTTGTGGTGGTGATTTACGGTGGTCGATTGTGGTATTGGAGGAGTCGGGCAGAGAATGGAGCCTTTACCCAATTTTGTTCTTCAAATCTGAGTCAAAAATTGAGTAAGGGCTTAAAACGCTCTTGCAATGCATAAATTGTGTTGCGAGACATTTTACCATACTGAAAGGGTACTAAACTGTCTACAAGCATTTTCTATTTGACATTTTAATTTATGTGTTAAGGGTTTGTTTGGGAGGTGTTTTTTTCTATGCGTTTTGCATTTTGAATTGTAGATTTTTGGATTATGGTTAGAATAGATCATTCATCTGTAGAGTGTTTGGGAGTGTGCCGAATAGATTTTGCAATAAATTAGTATTTGGAAATAATCATCAAAATAAATTATGATGAGGTCTTTTTTTTACCAAAATGAAAAATTACTAACGCAAAGTTCCTTGAGTGATAATTATCAAATTGTGTCTCTATTGTGTAATTTGGAGAATGCATTATGGAAAAATGCATCCTACAATTCAGATGCCAAATAACTAAAATGTGACAATTTAGATGCCAAACAACCAAAAGTGAAACTGCATAATCCAGAATACACAATCAACTTCCAAACACCCCCTTAAAATGTAAGGATGAGTTCTCCATTTGAATAATTTGAGTGTGTATTAAACTAGGATGGGTCCCATTGTAATGCATATATAATTGTATAAACAAATAAGGGGTGGTTTCGCTAACACAAATTTTGAAAGAAACACAAATTTTGACACATGGATGATCGGAGCCCCAGGCTACCAATCCTAGCCGTTCAATTTGTTTAAAACATTTTTATAAGAAGTCATGTAAAAAGTCAACTCATTTAGGTATCGGTAAAGGTTTGATCTGTTCAATCAGTTTATCTGTAAAATCTGTCATAAATCAATTGAATGAATAGAACAAGCCCTTACCGATATCCAAATGAGTTGTTTTTTCCAAGAACTCTTAAAATTATGTTTTAAACAAATTCAACGACTCAAATCATTTGCATAGGGTTAGACACAAAAATTTACGTTGAAATATGTGCTAGCGAAACTTCCCCAACAAATAAATGTGTTTTGGTTCTCTCATCTCTCTTTATTCTATTTATGAAAAGTCAAAAGGTAACAACGTCGGCACTCTCCTCTCATCTCTCTCGCACCCTAAAGCCCTGTTTGGTGACCGAATTTGCACCCGGATTTGCCTCTCACCCGGATTTGTAATCCAGGTCCCACCATATATAAGCCTGCGTTAGGCACGCTATTTTCGACCCCCGGATTTGCGGAAAAAAAAAATTGACTGTTGGGAGTACAAATCCGGGAGCACCTGGATTTGCCAACGACAGCCTCCCCCTTGTCGTTAGCTAACAAGGGGGGATTTGGTAGATTTCATACCCGTTTTATCCCTCCAAATCCGGGGGTGATTTGGGGGTTTTTTTTTGCTCGGTGTGTGTGTGTGAGAGAGAGAGAGAGACAGGTACCTGTAACAATTGTAGCCGGAACCGCCAATAGTCGCCGGAGCATCAAATAGTCTCCGGAGCTGCCAATAATGGCCAAACAGGGCGTGGGGTTTGTTCTTGGGTTTGTTGGATCTGTGTGTGTTTGTTCGAAAAATGGGTAAAGAAGATGAGAGGAAGATGGGATGTTGGATCTGCATGGGATTGTGTGTGTGTGGGAGATTCATGCCCCTAGACCAACTGCCCATTTAAAAAATTCCAAAAAAATCTGTCCAAATTCAGCAAAGCCGACAAGGACCCAGTCTGCTAACACTTAATGTAATTGTATAAACAAATGTGTTTTGCCTCTCTCATCTCGCTTTATTCAGTACTACTAGTATTTATGAAAAAGTCTAAACCTGACAATTAGAGCAACAGCAGCTAAGCCAAAATTTTGGCCAAAAAACCTGATGTATAGTGCATATAACTACCCTGTCACCGTCAACACTCTAACAATCTATCCATTTTACCTTACCTTTTATTAAAATATATTATTTTTTCTTTTTTGAAAATAACACAATATATATAAATACACACACATATATACTGCTGTGTATAGATACATATATACAAAACCTCCATCGCCTACCCAAAGCTCCATCCCCGTCGACGAAAGGTCCATCGCCGTTGACCAAAGCTCCATCGCCGTCCGTCCTTGAGTGCATCTGGTCGAAACTCGTCGGAATCTCGTCGGAAATCCACTCAAAAGGTGTGAAATCGGAAGCTACAACCCAAAATCACACGATTTAAGGTTATGAACCGAGTTTTTTGTGACTTGACTCGCTAAAAGTTCGTTTGAATTCGACTCGAGTACTAAACGAATCGAACCTGAGGCTCAATTTTAGGATTGTTTAGTAAATGAGCCGAACTTAAAGTACCTCACAGTATTCGGCTCGGTTAGGCTCGCGAACCTAGAGTATAATGTATATGTCATAAGAATTTCACATATAACTTTGATTATGTTGAAACTTTTTAATCTCCATACTGAAAATTTTATAACTTGTACATGTATAAACTTTTAAAAGTATTATAAACTTAAATTTTAACACGTTTTTATCATTTTATATACATATGAACTTGTTCATGCAGGAAATGAAATTTTTATTTGTAGTTTTAGACTTGTATAAGAGCATAAATATCTAATATTTTTGGCTTATATATTAAGGCTCATGAACTAATTCGAGTTCAAATCAAACCTAAGCGAATTCGGCTCGAGCTTGGCTCATCAAATTTTCATGGAGCTCAAACTCGACTCGGATTCGTTTAAAAACTTAATGAATGAACTTGAACATTCTAAAATTCGGCTTGTTTGCAGCCCTACTGACAATGTTAGCTCTCTTCTCTCATTTCTCTTTTACTTTGTTTATTCTGGCCACTTCCGGAGACTTTCTTTGTTGTTTTTTTTTTAAAAAAAACAATTGAAAAAGAACAAAAGTAAAATAAAGTTATTTATCTTATGGTGTCTTTTTGAGTTTTGGGGGCTTTTTATGTGAGAATTTTTGAACTTTTTAACATAAGACATTGAAAAAGTTGAAAAAACCAAAAAATTCAATAGGAGGAACGGGGACAAATTTATTGTATACATCATTGTATAAGGGAGAATGACCAATAAGTGGTTTTTAAAACTAAATATTCCAATTTCATGGTATGGTTTTGTGGAAATTCCCAATAACATGACCAGGAAAAAAATAATTCTACATACATGGTACCAATATTTCGATTGACAAAAATACCCCTACGTAAAAAAAATGCCCAATAATTTCCCCCTCCCCATAGACTGACAGGGAGAGAGAGAGGACTTGGTTCGGGAATCAGAACTTCTTCTCGGTTCAGATCAATTGGAGGCAGAAATTGAGCACTTTCCAAGGAGAGGAGCAAAAAAGGGATGAAATTCAAATTCCCACTGACAATATGATACGTAACTCATCAAAGGGATCCAATGAGGGTGTTTCAATGGTGGAGAATTCAAGTGATAATGTAGAGGATCCAATGGAGCTGTGAGAATTTGATACCCCTCACCATTTTTTCTTTTGAGTTTTTTTTCAAGACATCCGTTAAACTATTACCCATTTTTCTACTTCGTACCTGAACTTTCAAAATCCTTTATGTAGTCCCTGAACTACTTTACTTGAAGTGCATGTGGTCCTTTTTTTTAACACCCGTTGGTTTTATGGACGTTATAGAGCAATAAAAACAAACCCTATAAAAACAAACCCTATAAAAAACTATTTTCTCCCTCGGTATCTAATTTCTACTGTGAAATCAAACCCATGAAAATGAACAACTACACAAACAAAACCCCTTAACAAAACCAACACAAGACGTAATTCAAATTGACGACCCAATCCAAAACTTGTTTGGGTTATCCTCTCTTGATCCGCAAATTAAACTAACAGATCAATGCCCAATGCATAACCTCTTAAAAGAAATTCAAAAGCTACATCCAATACACTAGAGATTGAAGATTTGGTTACCTTAATAATTATCACCTCTCGCATCTCTAGGCTGTTGCCTTCACTTGGACAATATTACAAACACCTTGCATGCAAGAAAGTAAGAAAGAACAGACACGACACTGCAGTTGTCTCTAATAGAACAAAAGAAATTCAAATAGAGGGGATGTTACATGAAGAATTTTTCGAATCAAATATATAAATAAATTCCATCTTTCCGGCATGAAATTATTCCAGTAAGTAACCGATAATAGGTTCTGCTAATGGCAACATCAACTTGAGGGCATTCCGCAGCCAGTGCATATGGTTGTGATCCTAAATACAATAAAATGCAGTAGAAATAGTGGAAAAGAAGGATATAAACACAGGATATAATTGTTCACAGATTGATCCATTCTTAACCATCATTAAAAATGGGACTCAGAAACATGAAATCCTAGGTAAAGTTCTTTACATTAATTTCTAGGGTACCAATATTTTTCCTTTCCACTAAAGTAATCCGATCAAAGTATCTTTTATGCTTTCTCAAGAACTAGAGAAGGAAGATTTCCACAGATCTGAAGATGACTGTTGGATGACGGGTCTACACTCTCCACCTTTTTCAGCGAACGCTGTTTGGGCTTGCCACCGGTGATGGTGGTGTTCGTCAGGCATCGGGCGCGGTAGTGGTGGCGTCGCTCTTCTATCTCCCTCTCCGGAAGACTGGAACGAAGAGGAAGGGGGAAAATCTGGGAAGGGGAATGAGAGAGGAAAAATGGAGAGAGTATTGTGGGCATTTCATCTATAAAATGCCATGTATGGGTAATTTTTTTTTTCCTTGTCATGCTTTGGGCATTTGTGAAACCATGCCCATGTTTTTGGCATAATTTGCCCCAACTACCATGTATTGGTCATTTTCCCAACAAATAAAGAGCTTTCTCTGCTCTCGTATCACTTTTTGTTTGTTTCTTGAAAAATGTAATAGTTGAGTTTGAACAAACCTTTTAGAGCACCATATATCGGCTGAAAAAACCCATTTTTGGTCGAAGTAGCCAGCAAAGGTTGAGAACCCTCCTGCACCACTACACCAGTCTTGCCATACCAATTTAATACTTTGTTTTTGCTACAGTTACTCTTTTCAGTTGATGAGTGACTGTTCATTGGGTTAGTGTTATTAGGCGTTTTATACAAAAAAAAAAAAAAAAAAGGGGTATGATTCCATCATATAAGATTTGAATACTTATAATTTCATCCTAAAATTCAAAACACTATTTCTCTCTCCTAATTTTTCTAATATTTCTCTCTTGATTTTCCTAATAATTCTCTCTCCTGATCTCTTAACATTTCTCTCCGAATCTTTTCTAATTTATCTCTCTCTCTCTCTCTCTCTCTCTCTCCCCTATCTTGAAAAATCTCCCTTTCCTAATCTTATAATTCTCTCTCTTAATCTTCTAACACCTAAAATCTAAAAAAAAAGAGAATGAAAATTTCTTATGACAACAAACAAAGAAAACTTGATAAATTTATTAATTTTCATAAACTATGCAAAAAAACACGATAAACTAATGACGACAATAATGTTCATGATTTAGTGATTAATCATGTTCATGGTGAGTTTACATTGGGAACATGATGATTTATTGATTAACCATGTTTACTACTCTAATGTTCACCATGAACATGGATTATTCATTAACCATGTAACCATTTTCTCATTTAAGTATAAGACATCATGGTAAAATGGTGAGTTTACACAGGGAACATGGTTTATTGATTAACCATGTTTACTACAACCAAATGTTCATCCATAGAACATGAATTATTTACTAACCATGTTGCCTTTATCGTCACATTGTTGGATTATTGATTAACCATGATCATAAAAGGAATATGTTTTTATATTTAACTATGTTTACTGTATGAAATAACACAAATTAGCAAATCAATAACCATAATCATGGAATATTTCGAAAAAACTTAGAAATCATATAAAATTTCCACCAAAGTTAACACTCACAAGTCAACAACCAAAAGAATTCACTTGAAATTCCATTCATAATACATTTTGTATATGCATCATGTACGTATACGGCTGTTTACACCTATCATCATCCGATCTGAGATAGGAGGTTTCTGAAGCCTTCATGGAAGAAGAAGACGGCGACATATCAAAATCAGCGGTGTGTACAGCCAGCACGTTGTTCTACATCGCGATTCTCTACTCTCTGATGCTGATCCTCCGCTTTCTATCGCGACAGAGGTGACGAAGTCAACGACTTTGACGAGTACGATCAGTCGATCACATCCCTTGCTGCCAGAGCTGAGCATCTGGAACCCATCGTCTCCACCACTATCCGCAACTAACTGCCAAAGCCAAGCATTTGCAACCCATCGTTTTCGCCACCCATCCGCAACCCAATACTCTAGTTCACAGATCTCGATCCAGAGAGAGAGAGTGTGTGTGTGTGTGAAGAAAATTTACTTGATTGAAATTTGAATAGAAACTGAACCCATGGAATTAGGGATGTGATAATGGTTTCTCGTAACAATAACAGAAATACTAAATAAGGAATATTTAAGTAGTCAATTCTACAATTACGGAAATATAATTAAAAGATATATAATATATACTGATGATAATGACACTAATAAGGGCATAATGATCTAATTATCCATTTACAAGATAAAATTATAAGTATTCAAATCTCATAGGATGGAATCATAAGCATTTTTTTTGTACAAGATGCCTAATTAAAATTCTCTTCTATTATTACCCCGTAATATCTAAAAAAGAATTGGTATTTTAAAATACAATTTCACTCCACTTTTGTGTGTTGTATATTGCAAAAACACTCCTACTAATATCCGATTGAACTGATTTTTTGCATGGTCATTTAAAATATTAAATAAATATACACTGATAAAAATAAGCTCAATCGGATACCAGTAACTAGTAAGAGTGTTTTATAAATTTTTATCATATACGATATATTTTTTTCAGAAAATAAATTCTTGTTATAATTTTAACTTTTTTCGCCAATAATAGTTGTATGATTAAAAAAATATGTTTTCAACATTTGTAATTATTTTAAAAAGTAGAAAAGTTGAAGTAGGAAAAAGAATATATAGTTTAATATAGTACAGTTAAAATAGAGAGCATGATTCTGTGAGTTTTTGAAATTGTGAATTGCTAAAGTATAAAATATGTTTTTAAGGTTAAATTTGGTGCAAAATATACAGAGCTTGATAAGGATGCTCTTACGTATTTTTTTTTTATTATTATGCAAAAAATGTCATCGAGTGGAAGACAATTGGTTTGGGCTAATTTGTTGCCAGACTACATTCATTGTCTTTGTGTTAAATCAATTATATAATTACAAACATTTAATTTTCTAATAAGTTAACAACTAAGTATAATGTCACACATTAATTTTTTTATTAATAAAGCTTAATACTTTCGTATATTAAATAAATGTACTAATTTATTTGTGATACCATTACAAATGCTTAAAAAAAAACACAACTATTAATTCAAGAAAAATAAAAAAATTTGCTTGGAAGTACTTTATTTTTAATGTAGAAGCATATTTTGCACTTCCGAAAATTTTTGGACAGGGCTATGGCTAGGCAAATTTTTTATCTAGACTCACTTTTTTATTCCAAACCAAGGCAAGACAGTGGACCCAGGATAAGAGCTACGAACAAGACATGTCACTACTAAAGGCCAAGTTTTTTTTTTTTGCCTAACAAAATTTAAGGCCAAGTTTGATTATTATTTTGTGTCCTGCAATTACAAAAATATAATTAAAGACATTAAATGTACTAATAAAGGACATTACAAATATACAATACGTGGCCTAGATATGGATATTTCGGCAGTTTAACACCCCTCAGACTTAAATTTTCTAGGCATGCCAAAACATAAAGAAAAAGAAAACAAATTACACTAATAACTAATATACATATCCTGTGTAGTAGGTGTATAGTAGGATAAGCGATTGATTTTAACATACGCAACAAGTCTTTTAAACCATTAGGCGGCCCTAGTAGGACAAGTGAAATTTCACGATGGTTTCTAGCAACGACACTCATAGACGCTGTGAATATTTTCTCAATACTATTTGGCTTATGTTTACGAATGGTCCCCGAAATATTAGCGAAATGTTAATTAGGTGCCCAATATACAAATCACATCTAGCGCATCCCTAACATTTACAATGTGTATTTAAGTGGTCCCTTAGGCTAACTCTGTCTGTAATCCACTGTTAAGTGCAAGGGCATTTTCGGAACTTCATTAAAATATTTACACTTTTTTTTTTTTTTTGTCATTCGTTAATCCTAATCTAGTCTATCCTAGGGGACTGGGGGAGGGAAATGGGTGCTTACGGGAATCGAACTCTGCCCATGTGCATGAGAGTATAAGGGAGGCACCAACTGCACTCCACTCCACTTGCAAAATATTTACACTTAACTTACAAATTTCCCACACTTGACTCAGTACCCACACATAACTCACACCACAACCTTCCCCTCAAATCCTACCCAACTCAGCCGCTACCCAACCAATCAGTCGGCGCTCCTAACCATCTGTAGCTGACCCTATCTTCCCGACACGCAGGAAGCCCATCGCCAACAATATCCCAGTAGAAACATGCCACCGCTACTAGCAAATGATGCCCAGAGTATCCCACCGCTGCACCGCATATCGCGGCCTAGAAAAAGTGAGAGGGAGAACAAATGATATCCGAAGAGAGAGAGAGAGAGAGGAAGAGATGAATGACATACAAGAAATCAGTGTCCTATCGAGTTGCGCCGAACTCACTTCGTTCTATACCACTGAATCGAAGGCGTTTGGGCTTGGGATTCTTCCGATTTGCAAATCACAAATGTATATTATAGTGGACATTTGGGTTTTGTATATATGTAGGAGTTTATGAATATCAGTGTAGCTACATATGTGGATGTCCGTGTCGTAAAGAAAATTTTCTGATTTGGGAGTATTTGTGACAGCGGATGGCAGAGGGCAAGGGAAGAGGTGCCGCAGGTAACTGGGTTCGGATTTAGGGCTAGGGTTTAAATGTTGAGGATTGTGGGTGGGGGTTACTGAGAAAGAGGGGAGTTGAGGGGATTGGTATATATTGAATATTTTAATGAAGTTCCGAAAATGCCCTTGCACTTAACGGTGGATTATGGACGGAGTTAGACTAAGGGACCACTTAAATACACATTGTAAACGTTGGGATGCAATAGACGCGATTTGTTTATTGGTGACCAAATTGACATTTCACGAATACGTTAAGGACCATTCGTAAAAATAAGCCCTATTAATTTATTCTCCAATCAAATAGCTTATTAATATGTCCCTATTATTAAAACCCACAATCAGGCAGGCAGCATGCATAAATCTCACAAAAAATATGGACAAGCACAATTCAAAACACTATGAATCTGTAAAGAAATTTCATAGCATCATTACTCAAAAGTGTGAAAAACTAGGAAGCATGATTTTAAAGTGAGAGACAACCTCGATTTTCATCCAAACTAAACTTCGGACACCAAGCTCATTGGATATGCACTCCAGTACTCCACAAACAAAAGTACTTAGAAACAAGTGCAACTGGGACAGGCGCAATTGTTGTGAAAGGGAAGCATGTGTGCGCAATACTTAGAAACATGTGCAATGGGGACAGGTGCAATTGGGTACTCTAAATATATATGCGGTGGTATCCAGCATAATACGACACGTAAACAAAATTAAATCAGTCAGGAATGCTATATGTAAGGAAAGCCATGCAGGGAATTGCGCAGGGAAGGCCCTGCGGGGCTCAGTACGGATCCCGAACGACTAATCTGAGCCGCTCAAGAATTTTAGAAACATATTTTGAGTGGGCCCGCTAAAAATTAGTTTCATCCGATATGTTTAAATGCTCGATCCAAATTTCATTTTTTTTTTTTTCATCAGAGCCATTCAAAAATGAAAGTTTGGATCAAGCATCCACACACATCGGATATAACTGGTTTTTAGCGGGCTAACTTGAAATGTTTTTAAAATCTTCCCTGCGTGATTCCCTGCAAGTCTTTCCTTGCACATATCATTTTTGTAAATCAGTAAAGCACCCACGTGAAATGGTATTACATACTAAATGACAAGAGAAACAGAATCTCTTCATAAACAAATAGTCCCGCATGATGATTAAAATAATGCAATTATTCGACGAGGGACAGTGGAAAGTGCGAAAATAAATGAATCAAAATAGTAGTAAAAACAAGACGTGGGGTAGAGAGAGGCAGAAATTAAGCTATCTTTCGGTGGAGGATAAGAGCTTAAAACAAGACATGTCACTGCTTAAGGCCAAGTTCTGTTTTTCTTTTCGGTAAAGATACGGGTTGGAGAACTTCCAACCGTCCGATTGAGCTGAAATTTGGTGGGGCCCCTCGGAAAAATGTTTTAAGAACAATGAACGGTTTGGATCAATCGTGTGGGACCCAAAAGTGGATCCCCGAAGGAGCTCGGTGCATTTTCTGTGCAAAAAATTTTGTACGGGTAGCACTGTCCTTTTCTTTTTGAACAAAATTTAAGGCCAATTTAAGACATGTCATTATTTTGTACCTGCAATTATAAAAATATGATAGAAGACATCAAATAATAGGACCCGGGGTGCATGTTGCATGTAGTCCCAATCCGAGCCGTCTATACTTGGCGATCAATAGCCCAGTTCAGCTCGGCAATCAATGGTGCGGATCTGTTTGAGTCCAAACAGAGTTGAGCCGTTGATTTCCGAGCACGGACAACTCGGATGGGGACTACATGCATGCTGTCCCTCATGATCCCCCAATTCCAAATAATAGCAATAAAGGACATAACAATGATAGGTACACACCCTTTCAACCACTCCCTCTCTCACATGTGTGGTGGGGTCCACTGGGACCCACCAGGTGAGCCCCACCACACATGTGAGAGAGGGTGTGGTGGAGAGTGGTTGAGTGGGTGTGTACCTATCATTTTTTATGTACAATACATGGCCTAGATATGTGTGTGTTTTGGCATTTATCACACCCCTAGACTTGCATTTTCCTAGTCCTCAGACAAACAGAAAAGAAATAATAATTCAAACTACACTAGTATATATATAGTATATGTGTACCTGGTATAGTATGGGTATATACCTGGACTTCCATTTTAACATATGCAACAAGCCTTTTAAACCCTTAGGCGGTCCTAGTAAGACAAGTGAAGTCTCGTGAGGGTTTCCAACGACACTCATAGACGCTGTGAATTTATTCTCAACACTATTAATTTATTCACCGCTATAATTGCTTATTGATATGTCCCTATTAATTTATTCACCGCTCAAACTGCTTATTAATATGTCCCTATTATAAAACCAATAATCAGGCAGCATGCATAAATTTCTCAAAAAATATGATACACAAACATAATTCATAACACTGTAAAGTTGCAAAGCTGAAAAGGATCCTGTCTGCTGACACTTATAATCCAACTTATTTTTAGTTTAATTATTTGTTTGAAGGCTTATTTAACCCAAAAAGGATAGATTATTTTAGGGCCAATGACCAAAAATGGTAGTAGGGGCAATAAATTATGAAAATAAGGTCATCGTTTCCCAAATGACAAAAGCATGACAAGAAAAATAATAATTACACATACATAGTAATTTTTTAGTGCACTACCTTAAATACCCTGAATGTATTTTTTTTTCACAAATAAAGCCTAACTCAATCTCTTCTCCCTAAATTGATTGATCAACATTCCCCCCCCCCCCCGGCGATCACACTTCTTCAACCACCACAATCGATGCAAGTAACATCAACACCGAGATTTTAAGGGGTGGTGGTTAGGAGGTGGAAATTTGGTGGCTTGAACCATTTCCCCCCGCGCCAGCTCGTGGATCCCTGTTTTTGGGAAGGGCCGTGTGTTTTAGGTTTTCAAAAATGAGAAGGGTATTTTTGGATTTGTAATTTGTTGGTGCCATGTAGGTGGAATTATTTTTTTCCTTGTCATGTTTTTGGTGATTTTCAAAACTATGCCCATGAAGTCGTAATATTTACTTTTAAAAAGCATGTTTTGGTCATTGACCCATTATTTTAAGCTTCAATTTGAGCTTTTTATTTTTTTTATTTTAAAGTGGTTAAAACATGAATAGACAAAAGAATCTTGAATTAAATAATAATTTTTAATAAGTTTTAATGGCTATCATTTTGTTTATAAAAAGCTATTCGACAGCTTATTCAAACAAACACATTAAACTTTTTTCACAACTTAAAAATAGAAATAACAACCAGTTTATAACTTAATAATCTACAAACCTATATTTTGCAAGGAAATATAGCTGTTTAGCGGGTGTGAAAAGCCTCTGCAGGTCGAAATTAGAACTAAGGGTTGGGGTGTTTGAGCCAGTTGATACCATTTTTTTTAAGGGTTTGATGAGCTTAGCAACTTCCGTTCTGGGTTCTCTTGAGCATTTCAGCATGCCCTCATGTAGCTTTTGTCTACATTAGCCATTACTGCATTCTATTTAAAAATAAATAAAAAATCCAAATCTGGTTTTCAAATCTATTTGTCAATTTTCCCTTATTAGAATCCCATTTGTCTATTATTCTTCCCCAATTGGAACCCCCTTTCTCGTCTGATCCGATCGTTTCACGATTGTGCTTGATGTAATGCTTATATGCGCATTTTCGTATGCCCTTTCCTATTTGGTTGGTTTCCCTTCACTGGTCGGATCAGCCTCCCATCTCTAGTTTCCTCTTTCTCATCCAATCCGACTCCTCTTTCCCATCCGATCCGATCGTCTACGTTTGGAGTTGATACAATGCTTCGATTGACTCAGATTGGTTGCCTCTTTTTCTGCTTGATTTTGATTTGCTTTGGGCTTACTTCTCATTAGTTCGGTGCTCACTAGCCGCTTCTGTTGCATGTTGTGTGATGCCGGGTTCGGTAGATCGAGAAAGATAAAAGTAAAAAGATAAAAGGATAAGGGAGCTCACCACACAAGTAGAACAAAACAGGATAAAGAAATCACCACCCGAGGTGTCTAAAAAGGCTACAGGGCGTAGGGGTCGCTCACCACTCTAAGGAATCCAGAAACAACAAAGAAGAAGTAGAAACACTTCTCACAACAGCCAAATGCCAATTCAACTTAACTCTCAAAACTCTAAATAATTCATTCATAGAGAAAGATTTATATAGGCCTCTTGGAACATCCCTCCGAGCATAGGTAAATAAACCAACTAACATTTTCAAGACAATAATTAATAGACTAAGACTTGACCATAGACTAATTGAAAAATGTGTTTGACTCTTAAAAAAACTAAAAGACACCATGAGAAATGCAAAGACTGACTCGACACCTCTTACGAGTAAATAAAATAGTTAATCTCATGAAACTCCGTTGTCAAACTCCCCTGGTTGAAAAAGATTCGCCCTCGAATCTTCGCCGATTTCTTTTCTTGAAGTTTTGGGCTTAGACTTTTATTTTTATTTTTTATTTTATCTTTTTCTTCTGAGCATGACTACATACACAAAAAAAATACCCAAAACTTACCCAAACACACACACACAAGCGTGGCCCTCACACACACTAGAGGTGCAATGTGTGTGGGGGCCACACTTGTGTGTGTGTGTTTGGGTAAGTTTTGGGTATTTTTTTTTGTGTATGTAGTGTTTTCCTTTTCTTCTTCCTCTGAAATGATTTCTCCTCTTCTTTCCACTCATTGTTTGGTGAATATGTATTTAGTAAGAAAAATGATTCAAATTCAGCAATAATAACCCGTCCATCTGGCTTATGCATTGAGGCTGTTCGATCCAAAGAGAAAGAGACCCTTTTCAGTGAGAAACTCTTTTTTCAAACAATGCATTCCCTGCATACTTCGAGTCTGAAAGAGACCACCATATGTCATATCTTTTAAATGGTGGACTTGAAATGGCATGCATCTGTACGAGGATAAAATCCACGTATACGCTTGATCACGTGCTTCCTTGTCGGAACATGTAAACACCCCGATTTTGACCCGAGAAAACATATCAAACACTCTCGATGATGAAAATGCCCGATAAGAGCACGCGAAGCTTGATTGATTGTTTGGAAACCCCTTCAGAACCTCTTTAAAATAAACCCAAGCCTACACCACCTTCTAGTACATTCAAAACCCTTTTTATTGATATATAATACATCCCAATCCACTTTGAAATGAGGGAGATATGCGTGTTTTACCAAAAAGACTTGTTTTCTCGATCTTCTGAGGGTAAAATGGTCATAGATTTTGATGTACAAATCATCTTGGGTTCAAACCACTTGGGTTAAAAATTAGACTCAATTACCTTTCCAACACTTCAAACCATGCACAAAACGAAATTCGGTAGCACCCGAAGCGGCCCTGCGAAGTTTGGAATGTTGTACAGTCTCCAAGTCCAGGCGCCTGGACTCCTAATTCCAGGCGCCCGAACTCAATCCAGGCGCCTGGACTCCCAATTTCAGGTGCCCGGACTCACTCCAAATAATTGCATTCCAAGGTCAAATGGGCGGGAAGGAGCGTCTTGGAGAGATTTTCTGTAGATATTATTTGAGAGAGTACTGGAGGAGGGAGCATGCTGAGCCTAATTAGACCCATAATGTGCCCCCCTAAGGGTTCTAATGTCTCTCTTTGATCCTATAAATACATGCTCTCTCCCTCATTTCAAAAGAGGATCAATCCTCCACTCTTCCATACTGTTATTCTGTTGAAATTAATCCAAATATACCACCTACAACCAACTCCTCTCTAATTCATTCTTTCTTAACCCTCAAACCCACTTCCTTACTACCTTGATTCTTCACATCCTCATCTCTTTTGATCAAATCCACCAAAGTACACACAATCTGTTCATTATAGCTCCAGAGGCTAAATCTCAGACCTTACAACTACCAAAAACCACCTAAATCTTTCATCCCAGTTCATCAATCAAGTGCTCCAAAAGATAATGGGAGGAGCATCAAGCAAGCAACTACCCTCTAAAAAATCTACCCACACACGAATGATGGTTTTGGACAACCCCGGAAAGTGCCAAAAATATCTAACAGTACGGCATCCTCATCCCATCAACAAGATTCCCGGGTTGCCCAGCAGCTCAGTTTGTTTGCGTGATACGGCGAAGCCTACGAGCGTAGCCCACCTTTTGTGCGTACGAATCTCACCCATGTTGAAAACGTACGACATCTCCTCCCTATATATATTCAACACCATCAACGTTTTCAAGAGCGGAAGTTCACCCATAAAAAACCAACTGAATTCCCAGTAAAAATCACCTCTCTTTCAAAAGCCTCGTTACCATACTCACATCCATCCACAGTTCCCCAAATTACGTGCAAATTTTGCTCCACGAAACCAGAAAGCTACAAGTTCTATTTCAATCCATTCGGTTCGTTTCAAGGTATAAAACTCGTGTTCAAATTGGAGCGATAATCTTGTGAAGGGGGTTTCCATCGGGCTTGAGGAAAGCTCTGTAGCTTCTCTTTGAGCCCAAAAGGAAATGTTTCGGTAAAGCTTGAGCCTCTCGGGTAGGTATCGCGTGACATTACCCATTGTCACGAAATGCCATCCCAAAAATGAGGCACATTCATTCATTAGAATCATTTTCTAAACCTACTTTGATTAACAAATAACATTAACAAATAACAAGCTGTTTCAATTGGACAAAAATGGGAATTTTGGGGAAAATATAGTGCACAGAGGCACCGTATAGCATCCAAAATACACCGTGCGGTGTGGTTTTGGATACCGTACGGCATCACTGGAAAAACATTTGGCTTACTCTGTTTTCTGGAACCAGATGCTCTATTTTTTGGGAAAACCAGGGGGATTTAATCGCAGTTGACCCCCTCTATTTTCTATTTTTGCATTTTCATCCCCTCTCTTGGTTGATTTCCTCGCATTTATGTATTTGATTGAATGTTACGTGATTTGTTTCTTTTGAGCATGATATCTCTTTATATTATTTATGTGAAATAAAGTTTTTAATAAAATCTTTTCAAAGATAATCCCACAAAGATTTAGTAAAGACCGGAAAATTCTGGGCACGCGGGGTGCATTTTTCGAATAAAACCTTCCCCGCGGGTAACCTGGCTCCTGAACCCAAATCTCTATTTTTCGCAGATCAAACCCTTTTTTAGCGGCACAAGAGTCATTACTTTTTCTAAACGGTTTCTCGGGTACCTAACATTTTCCAAAAATTAAACCCCGGGTGGCGACTCTAAATTTTCCTTTTTCCCAGATCGCTCTTTTCAACACAAATCAGAGTGGCCCCGTCCACAAATTGGCAACTCCCATGGGGACCGATATTTTTTAAATTAATCTTTATTTAGACATTTTACACTTGTAAAACGACCCTTTGAAAGCTTGACACAAAATACATGCTTCACGCTGTAGTAGAAAGGAATGATGTCAGGGTGAGAGCCCGATCAATTTGGACTAGAGCTTTCCCTGTTGTTTGCCTGGGTAAAATTTCAAGGTTTTGATTAATTTAAAAAGCGAGCCAAACTTGAAAAATATTTGTGGGATTTTTGAAAAGATTTTATTGTTAAACTTTTGCATTGCACGTGCATGGTTACTAGCCCCGCTGCTGCCTCTTGGTTACCCTACCCAGCTTGTTGGTGTTAGGACATCCTAGGATTCTCGGCAATCTTGGACGATGATGAGTCAGCTTGCCGTTACTACCCTTGCCACGTCAGTACTCTTGTCTTAGGGGAGGCAAATATTGGCTCTAGTCTGGGGAACCCCCTAAACCAAAACCGGCCTTTGCATATAGATAGCCATAGAACCTTCCAACCTACGATAGGACCCACAGGGTAGGATTATATGATATATCCTGCTACGTGTTTACTGTTTTCCTATATCCTGTCAGCATGCTGCCTATTTATCGCTTTCTGCACATACCATGCTACCTGTTTACTGTATATACTGCTCTCATTTTCCATGCATACACAAATTAGATTGGCCCTAGGTTATCAATCCACTCACCTGAGGATTGCCCCAATAATCTCTGGTTAGGCTGAATACCCAAAAAAAAAAAAACAAATCCATCTTTAAAAAATCACTGCAAATAGGCTCCGTTTTTTCTAAAATAAAACCAGTACTCCTCTTGTCAGAAAGCAATGGCTGACCAACCAAGCAACAAAGAGACTCAAGTCTACCTTCACCACTCACCACAACTCCCCTATCTGGATCATTGAGGAATGCAAGTCCCCCAAGCTTGAAGAGATGACCCCAGAAGATGAAAAGCTCTACAAGTGGGTTAACCAGATCATCACGCCAAATTAGTGGGACAGCAATGAGAGCCATCCAGGCTGGAAATTCCATATCACGCCAGACAGCAACCCGAGGGTGCTCCCAAACAAGATCACTGTCATGTATGAAGACGATGGTGGAGACTTCTGCACTATGCCACCAGTCAAGTACATTGACGAAGAGGGTAACCCAGTATACTACTTTGCTGACCCGGTCACTGGCCATAAGTAATGGGATGAATGTGATCGTGATGGCTGCTACGAGGATTGCCTTCGCAAAAATAAGGGCATGTCCCCCAACCAGCTCAAAGAACAGTACGCTTGGGAGAAACAGCAGGAAGAAGAGGCCAAAGCACGCAAAGGAAAACAGAAGGTCGGTGAAGCCAGTTCACCATCCAGCCCGGTGATCCCAACTCATCTTGTCCCGTGAAGCCACAACCTGAATAAGTGGAAATGCGCGCTACAACCAGATCTGATCATGCCATCAAGGGCCCTTTCGGGATAAAAGCCAGCATCAGTTGCTTGGTCTGAATGCCGTTTCTGTAGTCTGAGTCTCTTATCGAGTCTATTGCAGTTGCTTATCGAGTCTGTTGTTGTTTTCTGTACTGGTTATTACCGAGTCTGTAATAGCCAGTGTTTTGCTTATCGAGTCCGTTTTCCGTCTATTGGAACCCTTTTGTATTACTCCATGCTTGGATGATCAATGAAAAAAGACATATTTTTACAATTTTGAGAGCCAAATTGCAGTCTCGAACTACGTTACGGCCTAATTCCTCTCTACGGGGATACGTAGGCAACCTCGGTCCGGCCGTTGCTTTCAACATATTTAGCAAAATCGAAGGAAATTGGGGCAATCTTGCATCATGCATAACACCTCATTCATTCAAATAAATAGATTGCACGTACAATATCATTTAATTTGTTCATACCATCAGTACATAACCATCGGCAAAAACAAGAACACTCCTGCACCTGGTTGGGCTCGAACTCCCCAACAGCGATTAATTCGAACTGAGTCAAGAGAAGAACAGTAAGCTAGCCTTCCAGTTATGACCAAGACCATAGAATAGACAGAAGACCGAGGTTCAAATTCTCAAGGAAGCTTTGGAAGATCAACGAGCCACCAACAACAAGCAAATGGCTCAGATGATGATCATGATTCAAGACATAACCTCTCGCTTCTCAGCAATGTCTGGGGAATCGTCAAACAATCAGAACCATCCAGAGATGGAAGTCATGATGGTCAAGGTGGCCAAGCTTGAGGAATCAGTCCAGAAACAAGAAAAAATCGCAGCTACTGGCATTGACATGGAAAAACTGTGCTTGTTCCCTGATGCTAAGTTGCCTGACAAGTTCAAGCCAATTGACTGGGACAAGTTTGATGGAAGCGGTGATCCAAAAGCACACTTGCAAACATACGTGGGTACCTTATCCATGTATGATGTAGAGAAGAACGCCATGGCTCAAATGTTCCAGCAAACCCTGACGGGACCTGCCCTACGTTGGTTTTTGAACTTAGACAATTCAAAGAAGAAGACTTGGGAGGACATTGGGGCAGCCTTTGTGGCTCAGTATAACTACAACATCCAGCTGGAAATGACCATTCGGGAGCTAGAATCTACAAAGATGGGAAAGAACGAATCTTTCGCCGACTTTGTCAACCGCTGGAGAGGAAAGGCTTCTCAGATGATAGACAGGCCTTCGGAGAAAGAACATATGAGGATTATCACTCGGAACCTCGAACCAAACTTTGCTAAACACCTGGTGGTCTTTCAGACCTCCGCCGACTTCAAAACCTTTTATGAAGCCGGCCTTGCTGTTGAAGACGCAATCTGCACTAGCATATTTGACAAAGGAGAATCTGTTTCTCGGCCTAAGCGAGTCTACTCCGGTAATAGCAATACCCTTTTCGGACCCAACACCTACAATCAAGCTCAAGCCAGTTCCTCCAATCCCAAGCCAGTCAAAACCGAACCAGTTAACCAAATAGCCACCCAGTCACCACATCTCCAAAATACATCCCGGCCAGGAAGAGAATTTTACCAATTCCCTTTCCCCCTTACCACTGTTTACAAAAAGCTCCTCGAGAAGAACGCCATCAAGCCTCTTGATCCACCCATAGAGCTTCCTGCGAACCACAATCTAAATGTCTATTGTGCCTACCACCAAATGCCCATCCATCATACCAACAACTGTATCCGCCTCAAACACATAGTCCAAGACCTTGTTGATGACGGAACCATCCCAATTCCCAAGAAAAAGCCCAATACCATTTCCAATCCCTTGCTTGACCACAAACAGAATATCCAGATCAACCAAATATCCCTCAGCTCCACTTCAAAAGGCCAAGATCCTACTCTGTTCAATCCAAGTCTGTACATCATGTCAATCACTGAACCAAAACCCTTCGTCCCAGTGCCGGAGGACCTGGAGATCTATGCCATTAGAGCTTTTGAACAGAAGCCCAAACTCAAATGGGGTGCCCTCGCTGAAAAAGAATGGGCCATGAACGACCAGGAGTGGGAGGATTCCCAACAGGAATTGTTCGGTTCTTTGCTAATCTCTTGGGACCCGAGCCAGTACATTGTCCCAGAATTTCACGACAGGCCGGCTTTGCGTATATTGGAAGGTCTCAATATCAGCCAGGTTGAAGAAGTGGCAATCTTTGCTGACCCTCTGGACATGATTTCACTCCCAGCTTTGTTTCAGGAATCTGAAAATTATCTGAGCCAAAGGAATGGAGAATTTCAGCACAATTCTTCATGCCGCTACTCGTTATCTCAACTTCCAGAAGAAGGAAACCGTCAAGCCATTGAAACTGTCTTCAGTGATCACAATTGGTTCCCTTAGGCATACATTATTGGAGAATCTCTCCCGCGGCCATCCGCACCATTTCCACATGCTTTCAACATATCGGTTCTGGTCACCGATCCCTAGGCAACCACGTGGAACGAAGATGAGGTTATCGATATCCGAGTCGATAGTGACGAAGTGTGGACAGTCAATAAATCCATGCTAGACCAGTCTTTCTGGCAAGATTCAGAGGTAACGGATCTCAAAGCAAAGATGGAAATAGTTGATATCAACAGTCAGGAAACTCCGGACAGTTTGATTGACTTATGGCCATCTCAAATATCTATTCGAGAAACTGGCACTCACCGGAAAATTGGCACGATGGTTGCTCTTATTGGCCGAATTCGAACTCAAGTACGTAACACAGAAATCAGTAAAAGGAAGGGCTATGGCGGAGTTCCTAGCAGATCACCCGATCGAAGGGCCGGAAGATACGAAATTTCAGTTTCCCGATGAGCATGTTATGACGGTATCGGAAGATATTTGGAAGCTGTACTTTGATGGAGCTGCCAATCAGAGAGGATTTGGAGTCGGTATACTACTAGTGTCGCCGGAAGGACCGCATATCCCTCTCTCTTTCAAGTTAAATTTCGAAGTTACCAATAATCAGGCGAAATATGAAGCGTGCATTGTGGGAATGGAAGCTGCCTTTGAAATCAGGGGTAAAGAAATTGGAAGTGATAGGAGATTCGAATTTGGTGGTTTCTCAAGCCAACGGTGATTGGAAAGTGCGGGAAGAGAAGTTGAAGCCATACCATAAGGACCTCGACGACCTGATTCATCAATTTGAGCAAGTCACTTTTGCTCACATCCCAAGAATGAAGAATCAGTTTGCCGATGCACTCGCTACTCTGGCATCCATGGTAGAATTACCCGTAGGAGTAAGGATGAGGCCAATCACAATTGAGCAAAGAAGTCGACCAGCTTACAAGTATGTGATGAATGTTGAAGAAGTTGACGATGGTCTGCCTTGGTATCACGATATTTTGAATCTGGTTGAGAAGGGAGAGTATCCGGAAGGAGCAAACAAGAAAGATCGGATAGCATTACAAAGGTTGGCGTCGCAATATATCATCTGTAGTGGAAGGTTGTACAAAAGGTCATACTGCGGCATGCACAAGTTATGCATCCATGGTGACGACACAAAAAGGGTAATGGAGGAGATTCATGAAGGAATTTGTGGTCCCCACATGAGTGGATTGATGATGGCAAAGAAAACTCTGAGGCAGGGGTACTTCTGGTTATCCATGGAAACAGATTGCATCCAGTATGTACGGAGATGTCATAAGTGTCAGGTGCATGCTAATCTCATGCATGTTCCACCAACTGAGCTTCATACAATGGCGACACCTTGGCCTTTCTCAGTGTGGGGCATAGATGTAATTAGGAAAATCACGCCGCCGGCATCAAATGGACATAAATTTATCTTGGTGGCGATTGATTATTTCACAAAATGGGTGGAGTCAACTTCTTATGCTACGTTAACCGCAGTGCAGGTGGCTCATTTCATTAAGCAGAACATCATTTACCGATATGGGGTTCCGAATGCGTTTGTGTCAGACAATGGCGTGCATTTCAAAGGAAGGGCAACAGAAGTACTTGAGGAATTCAATGTTCAAGTGCACAAGTCAACAGTGTACAGAACGCAAACTAATGGGGCAGTGGAAGCAGCAAATAAATCAATCAAGAATATTTTGGAGAAAACCATTGAATCATCTAGAGATTGGCATGAAAAGCTACCACTGGCATTATGGGGATATCGAACTTCTATCCGTACTCCGACAGGGGCAACACCCTATTCATTGGTCTATGGTATGGAAGCGGTACTACCCATTGAGCTTGAAGTGCCGTCTTTGAGGGTGATGATAGAAAATGAGATCGATGAGGCCGATTGGTTGAGCGATAGGTTCGCGGAGCAAATGTTGTTCGATGAAAGGCGACTGCGGGCGCTGTATCACATTCAAGGGTATCAAAGGAGGATTGCTCGTGCATGCAACAAGAAGGTGAAGTCCAGGGATTTAATTGAAGGGGATATGGTCGTTAAAGAGATTCGAGCACCGATATTTGATCCACGGGGGAAATTCGGGCCGAAATGGGCGGGACCATATATCATC
>JADGMU010000105.1:0-52064 GCA_016920895.1 Vaccinium myrtillus | reverse complement strand
TCCTATTAACCTAATCATAAAGCCTCGGGATAATCTTGTTGGAAAAAATCACAAATAAGCAATTCGAATTCCAAATAACAAATTCATTCGATATAATCATATATGAACAGAATACAATGAAATTACATAAACGGGAAATAACAGAATCGAAATAGAGATACAAACAGTAGATTGAAAAGACCGAGTCGTGTGTAACACACTCTCCTTAACAAAGATGCGCCGCCTACCGTAGGTGTTGTAGGATGAACCGACGTCTTCGTCCCATGATGAAACGGCTAGCACCACAACCACCGGAACACCACCGTTGGAAGCCTTGGCGAACTGAAACTATGTCTGCCTCTCTCTCTCAAAGACGAATTTCTGGAGTACTTGTGGTGCTCGAATTTCTGATACTCAAACCAATTGGCAAAGCTGCCAATTTATAGCTGAAGGGGGAGCCTCCCCAATGAATACGAGAATGAATTCTGCCAATGAATTCTGCAGAATAAAACTCCCACGCAATAATGTCGCATTTGAATTCTGGAAGAAAAACTGCTACAGGATTTGAAGGCTATCAAATCTCATCATGGAGGGGTGTAACTCGTGTAATAACTAGCATATATGATCACACGCATTTCACACTTCGTGGGATCCCTTCGGTTGCCTCGTAAGACCCTCTGAATGCCCCGTTTCATTCACATCAAATTTCCAACAAATCGTACTTCCGGCATTAAAGGGTGATCGAGCGGTGAAATAGAACGGTTAGGGCAGTCTGGTTTTCTGCAACCAGAGGCATATCAAATTGATATTTCTTGATAGTTAACATGGTACTAATTTGGGGCATATCAAGTTCAAAAATGTCTTTAAAAGAGGTAGAAAGATTATGGAATAGAGCTGGTCAAAGTTTGGGCAAACTAATGTTTATCAGGATCTAACCGTCCGATTCGAGTGATTCAAGTTCTAATCATCGAAGGAAAGGGAAAGCTCGTCTGGACGGAATGAAAGCTCGTTCGGATGATTCGACTGATCAAAATTGGTTTTCAACTGAAAACTCCATTTTTTATCGTTTAATCCCAATAACAATGCAATATACTTCAAAAGGCAAAAGCTTTCACAGTAGGCTTTTGTTCGCCAATTTTGAAAAATTTGTTGGAGATATTTCTCATCGGGATACTGCAGCGCACTCCTCCTAACTAGCAGAGCAAACAAACATGTCAGCCACACCTCTATACACAACAATAAATCATACTCCTTCCGTCTCAAAAAATTTGTCCTACTTTTTTTTTAGTTGTCCCAAAATAAAGGTCAATTTAAAATTTTCAACAAAGGAAAGTTGATAAATTTCATTTCTATCCTTGAGATGCTTTGACAATCAAAACATATCAAAAGAAGAATAATTGGGAAGTTTAAAGTGCGCTCTAAAATTTTAAAAAAGTTCTCTGATTACATTAGCAACAAGACTTTTTGTGCTTTCCGGAAAACAATTTAACTTCAAAACTTGATTAAATATTATTTTTATCAGAGTTAACTAATGAAGCTCTAGCAGCAAGGGAAGGCTTGCAGCTTGCTCTGGATTTAGGGATTGACAATATTATTATTGAACGTGACTCCCAACAACTTATTAGTTTGATTCAGAGGCAGATGAAAGACCACCAATTGGTGGAGGTTTTAGTTGCAGACATTCTTCATCTCTTAGCTGGTTTTCCAGCGTTATATGGTTTTTGTGAAGCGGAGCGGCAATGGGGTTGCCCATAACGTTGCTCAAAAAGCTGTGAGAGGTCTTGTTTTCTCTATGTAGGAGTTTAGGCCTCCTTTGTGGCTTCTATTCTCTCTCCAAGGGGATGGATACCCGGTTTGATTTGTATGGTTTTGATTAGTATATAATTGTCTTCTATTGGTTTGCACAAAAAAAAAAAAAAAAAAAAAAAAACGTGCAAACTTGAAAAATTACAAGTTTTGAGTACCATTGTGTATTGTACATAAAATGTTGAAATTTATAAGTAGGACAACAAATATTTCGCAACAGAGGGAGTAATACGAGAGAACATCGCGAAAATGCTAGGTTTGCAGGAGGAAGTTTCCAATTATAAGTAGGACAAATATTTCGGGACGGATGGAGTAATACGAGAGAATATCGCGAAAAGGCTAAGTTTGCAGGAGGAAGTTTCCAATTCCTCGCCTAAATGTCCCCTTTACAGGCACAGCCAATTCTTTGAGTCATTTCCTGAAGCCGATTTTGAATACAAGTGAACTTTTACAGGATATAGGTATGCCATGCACTTTTTAGCCAAATCCTTAGGCTTACAGAAAGAAAATAACACAAAAAAGAGAGTTACATACAAGCAACATACCATGGTATTCTTTTGCCCAAGTGGAGAGAAACTTTCTCTGTCCCAAAAAATTGGTCCAATTTTTTTTATACAAAAAATTCTTCCGGAAGAATTCGTCACATTAAAAAAATTCTTCCGAACGTAATTTATTCACATCAAATTAAAGATCTCAATTACTTTTTTATTTGGTGAGAAAAAAATTAAAAAAAAAAAACATGAACGGAATAACCTTTATTTTTTTTTATCCGAGAAATACATGTCTTTTCTAGTAGTTAACTTTTTGGGACAGGGGGAGTTACTTAGATGGCTCAACAAACACTCTATGCAATCAACTATATTAATTTCTTTAGCGAAAAATACTCAGTTACAAGCAACTCAGTATAATTGTTTTTTGGTGGTTCTCCAGAGTCAATTTTTTAAAACACTTCTCAGAAAATCAGTTTTCAGAACATATACACTCAGGAGCGGAGCTATAAGGGGGCGCCACCAATTTTCTATTTTGGAGTGTATTTTGATATTTTTTTTATTATAAATATTTCTTGAAATAATCTACAAAATTTCAAAAATGATTAAAAAGTAAGAAGACAATACTGTGTTCATCAAGTCATATGATAACAATACTTGAGATTAATTTTTAATTTATCAAAATCGTCCTATTAAAACTTGAATTACAATATTTAGTATTAAAAAAACCCATCAAACTAAGATTTCTTTCATAATCCGGCCTCCTTCGACTTCGATTCCTAGCTCCCCCACTGTATACATTGAAGGTGATCAATTATATTTATCGAGACGCAAAAATAGTGTTGGGAATTTGAAAACATCTTTCCAGGGTTGAAATAGAAAGTAGTTTTTTAAGTTATGCAAGTTTCGAAATCCTTTTACCAAACAAATTTTCTGAGGAAAAACTGCGCAAAAAAAAAAAAAAAAAAAAAAAAAACTACTTTCTATTTCAGACTGGTTTTTCTGAGGATGTAACCATCCTGCATTCAGAATAAATTTTCTGAAAGCTTCAATTCAGGGCTTTTGGAAACTGAAACATCTATATTATACATGTTCTAAAATTACACCTCAAGTCGCCAGTAATTTCAATTTTACCACCAGTTTTTGGGCCCGTTAAGCTTGAATTGAGCCTATTTTCAAGTGTAGCAAGCTTAAACAAAATTCATCGGACCTAACAGGGCTTTAAGTATTTGGGCCCACTGTTTTAAACAATTTTTCTGGGAGGCCCGAAGATGCCGCTTCATTGGCTTGTGCTAGCCAGTTCTTCTTGCTTCTGCTTCATGAACTTTTTCTGAAGATGCCGCTTCATTGGCTTGTGTTAGCCAGTTCTTCTTGCTTCTGCTTCATGAACTTTTTCTGAAGGCGGCCGCCCTTTTTCTGACGAGGCGGAAGTACCTGAATCCCAAGACATGATAGCTCAGTCGAGTCTATACATAAATAGGGGGAAAAACACGGACAATTTGAACACGTACCTTATCAACGATACCATATTTTACAGCTTCCTCACCCACCAAAAAAAGTCCTTTCTTGATGTCCTTTTTAATAGTCTCTACTGACTACCAGAAACATCAATTTATGCAATTAAAACTTGCTAGTTTATCTAGTTTTGTTGTACAAAACCGAAAAACGAAATACTACTGATGTATTGATACTCACCTGCCCTGAGTGTTTAGTCAAGAGTTCTACCAAAATATCCCTTTGTGTTAAAACCTGCCAAAGCAATTAAGTTAGCCTGAAAATCCAATAAAATGCAAGCTTTTAAGCCCTTATGCAGAAGCGCCCATGTGTGAAATATTTCAAAGCTGTGAAATATTTTAGGGTTTGGTTGAAAGTTTTTTTCCTTTGTTCTTTATTCCTTCTTTCAGGTCTCGCCATAAGTCATAAATAGCATGAGAAAAAAAAAAAAAAAAAATTCTACTTTATGAAACATTCTTCCACAAGCACTGCATCTGCAGCGAATGAAAACAAGTTGACGACTTAAGATTCAAACAGCAGCGAGAGAAGGCGGCGTGGGGGAGGCAAAAAGTTGGAACCCACTCAGCATGCTACACCGACTCCCCTTCTCTACATGCAAAGCTATCCATTAAGAGCTTCCAAAGAGTTGATCAGAAAAGAAAAAAAAAAACCTTCCAAAGAAGATGCAAGGAAAAACAATTTTTCGTGCTGAAATCATATTGAATTTCTGTGCTCCACCTAAGAACAAAGTACAGCTCGATCATAATCTTTTTACGAGGACCATGTGCTAAATACTAACATTTAACTTCCACCACAATTCACATTTGAAAGCCAGGAAGCAACATAAAGAGATTGAGTCTGACTAACCTCCTTTGTAAGGAGACCAACATAACTGGCCGGCATTAATCCAGTTGCCGGGACCGCAGGCTCGTCCACACCGGCTGGAACACAGCTCAAGTGAGCCCTCAGAAACTTCTAAGTGACTCCAGATGCAAGAAAATACAGAACAGCAACAAAACATACAGTATACCTAGGTAAAGAAGCAAAGTTCATACCTATTGCATGTGGAAATATAAACCGTTTGCCCTTGGTTCCTGCTGCAAGTAAGAGGCATGCCGGACCCATAGCTTCTCCAAATGCCATAGTACGTATCTGCATATTTCCCAAAAAAATGAGAAAAGATAGCAGGGATACACCAAAATAGAAATCATCTGGAAGATTCCAGTGCTGAAGCCATTATGTATCCAGTGAAATTCAATTCACTGTAAAACTCTTTGGAGATCATGCAAAAAGTACATTTACAAACCCATGAAGTACTTGTATTTCGGGTTCCATAATATTAAACAGTCATATTCATTGTTCGGTCACAGATGACTATCCATAAATCTCGTACCAAGCACAGAGACAACAACAGGACAAATTCAAGTCTGGATTCACATTACTCAGTTTTATGTGGAACACACCTTTAATCTATTATTTTTCTTAAAGTGTTCAGCAACTGAAGTGTCCATGGCCGGATTGCAAATTGAAAGCCACGGAACCAAATGAATGCCTACTGAAAAAGTGAATGAAAGCCCAATCGGTCTGGCCCCTTTGTAGTCCAAGACCTTTTTTCAACATAAAAATGATTTAACTATGAGGAAATTGCATCCCAAAAACAAAAAACAAAAAACACTTGAAATCGGGCGATTAAGTTCAGGAACCACCCATTTGAAATGGGATAAAAGATTATAAAAAAATAAATTCTGGACGAATCCCAACTGAAAAGGATTCTTCTGTAGCCTTTATAAATACTGCTCTTGGTACACCTTTTTGAAAAAGTAAGCATTTTCAATTGTCTTTTTGAAGGAGGCATGGCTTGTTTCAACTTATTTTTGGGCATGGGGAGGCTCATCATTTTCTTCATTATTTTTGTCGGGTTCGTGGGGCATTGCACATCCTACTAATATTTAGAAGGTCTATTTCACGTTTGTATGGGTTTGCCTATTGTTTTGGTGCCCTATCAAATTCTTACAAACATTTACAATTCCAATTTGCTAATGCATCTAACTCAAAATCAACTGGTAATGAATGGAGAGGCTGCCGAGGCTCATATACTAGTTTTGGAGGTTAAAATTAACCAATGTGGGAGAAGCTCCAACCCTCCCCCCCGCACATGTGATCCTTGACTCACACGTGGAGAGGTAAACAAATGATCCATAACATAGAGATCACAACAAAACAATATACGTTTAAGGCACAAATAACGGGGCAACCATCAAGAGAGTCTTGGTCCAAAACCTAGCTCTAATACCATATCAAAACAATCAACTCAAAACAAATTGGCAATGAATGGAGAGGCAATCCAAGCACGTATGCTAGTTTTGGTGGTTATAACTAACCAATGCGGGACAAGCTCTATCAAAATTTATAGGGTAGTGGTAATACATATCCCAATCAAACGTTACGACTAGTTAAACTTTTAAGCCTATTGCAAAGCAGTGGTACAATAGCAAAGACCTACCTGTCTTCACACTGTTATACTATGCAAACTTTGTGCCTGATTAAAAGTCACACTATGGGAAATGAGACACCTTATGTCCGGCCTCCGGACCACAATGACGAGATCATTTCAGAGAAATTCAGATACCACTCAATTCTATTAGGGAGAGAAATTCAGATACCAGTCAATTCTATTAGGGAGATGATTAGGGAATGTGTATAGGGTGTTTGATAAATCCTAATACTCACATGTATATATAGCAATTGAGTACAAAAAAGCAAAAGACCAAAATATCCTAAGTTGCTAATACTTAAACTACATAACTACTGATAGTGCCATACCTCACACCTTAACTGCATTAAAGCATCATACATTGCAAAGCCCTCAGTCTCCCTCGCAACCTGAATAACAATTTCACAGGCCCAGAAAAATAAAACAGCCATAAGAACCAACAAGATGAATACTAGAATTTAGGAATTTCATGAATAACTTAAAACATAAGAACACATTTAAGAAACAGATGTATGACATAATAACTCAACACGATACTCCAAAAATTTAAAAGAGCAGATGTAACAGATACTAAAAGTAAAACCACATGCTAAAACAAAAGGCAGGCACTGTTGGGTGATTCTATTTGAACCCGAGATACTTGTCTTCAGCCCTACAAGTTTATATTTTCGTATTTACAACTTACAAGTTTAACCAATCGTAAAATGACAAATACGGGTACTAACTGAATTCTGGGTTATGAATTCTCTATGCAAGCCCGAGCTCCTTATCCAGATTCAATCTTTTTCCTAATTTTTTTTCCTCGCATAATAGTCCGTAGATTGAAACCCTAAACCCACAAACCCATTTCTTATTTTCTTATGTTGGTCAGATTAGCTCAGAAATCTAAAGCTTATTTGATATGAAACTCATACGTACCGAAGAGTGTGATATGAAGAATGTTTGTTCACCAGTGCCATTTTACTATACGTTTCCCGAAATATATTGGAGATGGAAACACAAATCGCTTTTAATAATGTGGAGCTGAACGAACAATAGTTGTTTTCTGATCCTTGTGCCTTAAGGCCCTGAACAATGTAACTTTTGAATGACATGTGCAGTTGTTCGGATACACAGAATTGAACAATTATGTCTTGTTCGGCTTCGCAATTCCGAACAGCTGGTTTTGTCTAAACTGTTCACTCTAGAGATCGTGTATTGGTCGCTTGACCGTTGACAGGTGGCCAAGATAATGGTGATAGAGAGATCGGTCCCCCATAAAAGTCTGTATCGTATGTTCTACTAGGAATTGTCATGTTAGGGTGCTTTAAGGGGTTTTAAGTTGGGGTCTAGAGAGGGATACTACAAGATGGGGATACAAAGCTTTTTAACTTGGTTTAGGGTATATCCAAGGGTAATGATGGGACCTTTTTGGGTGTAGAATTTTTTTCTTAATTATTGCTTAATAGCCGTATGAAGAATTTTGGTTTAAAGAGAAGCACTTAAGGTTCAACTGTTCAAGTAGAATTACCCTCAAAGAAAAGACTTCCCCTTCAAGGAAATATATCAAAGTACTATAAGATGAAAGTTTCTGACAATTAAAAAGCCAGTGAATCAAGTAATAAAATTTCTGCTTAAATTCAGACAAGGAAGCATCAACTTATATTCCTCTAGATGGTTAGCAAGTACAGAAGATGCAAAAAAGAATTATAGTGGCTACAACTTACTGTTGATTTATTAGTATGGTTTCAACTAACAAACTAACAAAACAAATCCATGATTCCATATTTACCCCAAAAAAAAAAATCCATGATTCCATCCCTTTAGAAATCAATAATGGAAATAAAAGTATATTGTAAACTATTCTCAAGAACATTCTAAGGTGCAAAATGACATCATTAAGAATGAAGGCAGAAGGAAGCAAAATTAGTGAAAATAGACAAGAGACTCACAGTTTCACCATCCTCAGTCTTTGATCCAGAAGAGTCTATATAAAGAGTTATCGGCTCATCAGGATCCTTTGATTCCAGGTACATTAATTGTGCAATTACGAGCTCTGTTACTTCTGGCCAAAACTGGAAAAAAAGGTTTTCCTCGTTCAGAATGTATGACAGACAGCAGAATTAATTAAAAGGAACTTGCAAACATTGTTCTCCATAGTGCTGCTGCTTCTTTCTTTTTGTAAAAGAGAATAATATTTCACAAATGAGGAATAAAGGGAATGCCCCCAGTACACAAAAAGGAAAGGTTACAGCACAAAAAGGCCCTATACACAGTTATGGCACACATATAAAAAAGCTCTACAAAGTCTACGGAAATGATATAGGAAAGGATCCCAACTAAGCCATCAAAATAACGCTTTCTTTCATGCCATATAAGCACATCAAACCTAACAGGACGATTTCCAAAATCTTCCTCCACCTTCAACCAGATCTAGCCCCTTTTAAACAATGAAGAAGATCAATCACTTGAGCTAGAAACACACTTTTTATCCCTAACCAAACACACTTTTTATCCCTAACCAGGAAAAAAACGGAGGTCCAAAGATCCCAAGCCACTGAGCAACGCAAAAGAAGGATAGCACCCCGATTCACCACTTGTTTTACACATACAATACCAATTGACCATAATCTTCATTTTTCGAATCAAGTTATAATAATTGACCAATTGACCAGTCAATTGGCTAGCTAATGGGCCACTTCCTTTCATCAAATATTCGTCCTCTTTGTCTTTAACTTGATTTCCGGGTGTGGCTTGTGGATAAACCGTATTTAACTCCATTTTGGATTCCAGATCTTGACGACGGAAAAACTTAACTCCTGCTTTAATCAAATATTTGTCCTCTGTCTTTAACTTGATTCTGTGTGTGGCTTGTGAATAGACCGTATTTAACTCCCCTTTGGGTTCCGGAACTGACGACGGAAAAACTCAGCCCCCGCTTTTATTATAGGTATAAATTAGGAATAGTAATGATTGTGTTTCCTTAAAAAGTTTGATTTTCCAAAAGGGACCAACATTTTGGGACAGAGGAGGGAGTCACTAACGAAGGCAACTTAGTCCACTGTCAATCCGTAGATAGATCAGTACAAATCTGTCAACTTTCCATCCTGGGTGTGACCTAAACTTCAGTCCCCTCCAATCCCCACCACAAAACTAGTGAACCCTGACAAATCCTCCCAAGTCCCACCCTCCCTCCTACCAGGCTACCACAGATCCAAATACCCACCCTGACATAGTTACCTCTTGTATGTTCCAATTCCCAAAGCACTCTCATAATTCAACACAACTACCTTCCTCCACCACCCATCCATGCAAATCTCCACAACCACCAACCCAACAAGGCTTCATTTAATAGAACTCCAACCTTCTTAACCCAAGCCTCCTCTCGAGGGGTGCACAATGGCCTAACCCATTCCACATGAAGTCACTTTAGAGTTTTAACAAGCTCTAAGCAACAATGCACAAATACGAAAAAGAGACATGGAGCAGGTGGGCAAACTTCAGAGAGTACTATTGATAAAAGCAAGTGTCCCCACTTTAGCCAATATTTTGCCACTTCTGCTCCGCATATCTTTCCTAAAATCACTTTGCAACACAGCTTTGGCCTTGGCAGTGTAATGCGGGAGTACATCATGCTTACCAAGGCCAAGTGGGCCCACTAGTTCACTTTATTTGACTATCATAGACATAAGTTAAGCTCCTAGTCTGTTTTTAAATAGTCATGTGACTATCATGTGACTTTTAATTATCTTGGAAGGGTAGGATTGAAGGGTTGTTTTCTAATAAAGGGCAACGATGCTAGAGCTACTAAAACCCAGTATAAATACTCTTCTATGAGTTCCCTGCAGGAAGTTTTTGTTGATCTTTTCCAGGAAATATAACATGCTGGTTCTTCTTGGGTATCTTTGCCCTAGAAACCCATCCATCCTTGTTCCGTCTTCAAAGGCAAATCCCGCTCTCACAAAATCTGAGACCTAACTGAATCATAGGATGAAGGTAAACTCCTCACAATGGTTGAAGGCAAATCCCGCCCATAGATGTTTAGACACTCAACCTCTCTCTCAATGGTTGAAGTGAGAAAAGTACCAAATTTGATTCGGGTATGTTTCAGTTCATAAAAACTGGTGGACTCTACGTTAACATTTTCATGTCTTGGTTCAAAGGAGCTTCCCGTATTAATTTTAGCTATCTTATTGTAATTTTTAAATAATACTCAAAATAAAATCGTAAATGCGCACACACCTTGAGGCATACACCTCTCCTCGGATAGAGCATTCACCTTTGAAGACATTGTCCATAACCAAATTCCCCACCTAACCTTTATGCCGTATGGTTATGACTCTTGGACGCAACTTGTAAGCCCCTCCTAGAATGCAGATAGGTCTAAAATCCTTAATGTCTTCACCTCCTTTATTTGGAAACATAGCCACAAATGCAGGACTATTACTTCTTTCATACTCTCCAAAGAGATGCATCATCCACATTTCTTCCGTTTTGACTACACTCCAGCATTGTTGAAATAAAAAAGCTATGTTCATCCTATCTACTAGAAGCATCATCACTATTGACCCCAGCCAGGGGCGGCACCAGAAGTCTTTGAGAAGGTATTCAATAAGCAACTGATATTCTTGCTTACATTTCAAGAAGTTTACGATAATAAAGAACTAACATATTAATGTTAACATTTTCTTAACAAAAAATATGCGAATAAATCACTTAACTTATATTACTTTGATCAAATTCCTTTACATAATGAAGATTTTGTATCCATCGTACATATTAAAAACTAGCAATAAGGCTTAACAAATAAGCTTACTGCTAGTTTACTAAATATCTACGTGCTAATGTACATTTATTCTACTAGTTTATAAATTGCTAAGTATTTGTAAGAGGGAAGGGTGTTCAAAATTAATTGCAAAGAGTGTTCAAACAAGGTTAATCTTAATTGTACTCCATATAAACAAACTGAGGGTATTCACTTGGAAGTGTATAGATTGTCATAAAAAATGAGCGTATTCACTTGAATACTCATTGACAATGGTGCAGCCGTGTCTGATCCCGGCAACAGCTGCCACAGAGAATTTTACTTAACTGATTTCCTCCGATTTGGAAATCCTCCCCAGCTATTCCTTCACCAAGTCACTAGTCCTTTACCCGTAACACTTAAGTCCTTGACCTCTTTGTGTGCATCTAACTTACCTGTTTCAAATTTGCAGCATTTTGGAATTCAAGCAGGCCAAACTCCTCTATTACACCTCTTGGAATCATCTCCTTTAGCAATTTCAATTTCCAAGCTAGAATAAAACTTGGTCTGCACTCGACCTGGTAACTTTTTTTGCTAAACCGAAACAAGAGAGATTTGCTAAGCTCGATGGTAACTACATCTCCATTCCCCAACCTTGTCCTCAAAATCAAATATTTTTAACTTAAGCAACCTTAAAATGGGGAAATATTCTGACAATGGAGTTGGGAGAAGTTAACAAACATCGTCCATAGGGCATCTTCTTATCCTCTCTAAATATTTCCTCATGCAAAGCAGCAGTGGAAAAAAAAATGTTAACCCATTCAATCCAGTTAGAGAAAAAAACCTAGGTTGTCTGTGTATGGGTTGAGATACAAGAAATCAGCTCAATGCTGTGCTTTGGAATGGCGGGCTTGTACTTCAAAACTATGAAAAGTTTCTGAAATTGACCAAACTTTTTGCACCGTCAAATATATTACATACAAAACCAAAGAATCGTTGATCTCACTCTTGGTCATGAAACTTTGATAGGAAAGAAGGCTACCTTTCACCTTACATAATTAAATGCGGGTTCCTTTTAAATGGAGGATTCAAATTTAAAAAGCTTCCGGGAAAACTTTGGCAGTTCACAAATTTTATTCCAACATTTATGACCCAATTCATTCTCAATTCTAGTCAACTGTTCCAAAAAAAAAAAAAAAAACTAGGAATCTCATGCTATGCATCAGATCGAGATTCGAGTCATATGTAGATGAAACTAAACTTTATCTGCCCATTTAACTTTCTGCAGTCGCAGAACTTTCAACTGCATTTTAGCATGTTTGTGACATTCATTCCAAATAGGGACACGACCTAACTACATCATGGAATGATCCAAAGTTCCATTCTGTGTACCAACTACCAAGATAGAAGGCTACGAAAATAATATAGACGTCCACTGTAATAAGCTTATGATGTTCATATTGTTTGGCCAGTGATCTCCTCCCCATAATCAGGAATCCCATTGGTAGATGGCCAGCAACCCAATATACTTGGGCTCTGTTCACTTGTCAAGAAAGTAGTGCAAGAAAACTATATTCCCAAGAAAATTATAGTGAAGTGAGGTAAAGGAAAATGACAAGTATTTTCCTTTATCCATTCATTTGATAAAAGAAATTTAAGAGAAAGTTGAAAACTAGTAGTTTAATTAGGTAGAAATTAATGGAGATGCAAGATTCCTGCAAAATCTTGTGTTTTTTTGCAGGACATGTTGTTAAGGGAAATTTAATCCTAGGGGGAAGTTAGAGACGTGGGTGAGCCGGGTCTCAATACTTTCCGGCTAACTTAACACATTAAAAATGCAGGAAAATTAAACATTCCGGTATTTTCTTTTCCTTTCCCTGCAACTGAACGGCGCCATGGATTCTCTTCTCATCACTTTAGAATTCCGCAAGCAATACCGTAAAACCTCCTCCAAGATATACGTCTCACTTATGTTTATAATAACATCAATCATGCAGTCCAGGTAAAGGAAAAGTAAACTTGGTATGATGTTGTACTCCAGGTTCCACCTAAGAAACCCTCGACGCTTCATCACTTTTTAGCTTTTCCTGGTATGGTACTTGACTCCAAGAAGATGGCAAACCAAACAATAGAAGACACTAAGACAGATAGTGGATACAAGCACCTACCGGCTCGCAAATGTAGACTATTCGATCTTCGAGAAACATAGAAGGCACATCTGGTGGAGGTGACTTATTCAAGGGCCCTCTGTACCCTCTAGATTTTCCCACCTGATTCAAGTTCAGAGACACAAGGAAGAAAAATGTCATCATCCAATAAGTACCCAATACATACAACCCTCCTCGGCAGAATGATTCAATAGGATACATAAAACCACATGGAGAAACCAAGTTTATTTTTATTTTGTCCCAAAAATACTGATAGACTTATTTAGAACTGATTCACTTGCACAATAGATAATAAAGTGTTTTTAGCTGTACAAAATACCACTAATAAAAGATATACAAAACTTGCTTCCTTCATGAAGATTAAGGTCGTTCTATAAAACACAGAATTACATACTCTAACTCAATACAAACGAAGCGCATATGAACTAATTAATTTTCAGATTAACTTATTTCATTGGAACAAATTGAGAAATTTAACGCAATCTGACGAACCAAATGGACCCTCAAGAATAAAGCAATAGTGCAATACCACAGGCAAAACTAAGCTAAACCTACAGACAAAAGATAATAAGTTGTACAGGAAAGTGGAAACAAAGATCACGCAAGCTTGTACCAACAAGCATAAAAAAATGGAGTAGACGAAATCAAAACCAGTTTAAATAGGACTTCAAAAAAGGGGGAATTGAACAGTAGAACTTTCGAGGTATGCATCTACAGTTAAAATCAATGGCATTATCTGGACCACTATCTTTTTAGTAAGTGCTCGCGCTAATCACCGCCTAGGTTAATTTTAGAATAATGCCAAAACATTTGACTTTCCGATGTACTTTTTATTTATCCCACAGTACTTTTCCTACCTACACACTTTGTACATGAATTTCACTTCAAAACTGACACATTTATCAAGGTTATCCACCCACCCTAGGGGTAGGTTAGCATATCCTATCTATACTATAATACTTAGATTTGTTACTATGAATTGCAATGTAATGGACCTCTGACAACATAACTGGAATGGTGAGGCACTGAAGATCATAGAGAGAGAGAGAGAGAGAGAGAGAGAGAGAGAGAGAGAGAGAGAGAGAGAGAGAGAGAGAGAGAGAGAGAGAGAGGTTTATCATTCGGGGAGGAAAGGGGTGCAGCCGTGCGGCGTGCAGGGAATATACTTGGCCACCAAAGCTATAGATACATGAATGGATGACAACGCCAGGTAGGGTAGCGACAAACGTAAGAAAAACAATTTATTCAAATATCAAAAGGGAGGAAACCAATTGTGGCCTCTTTCTAAACTTTGCTCCATTTTTCTTTTCCACTAATTACCACAGATGAAAGTTAATTTTTACAAATCAATTAACCTCTGCATCCAAGAAATGGCAATTTCTATCACCATTTGTTATTTTTGTGGCATATAGTGAAAATAGAGATACTAACATTATTCTGAAGAGATTAAACATAAACCTTGTTAAGGTGTGAGAAATCAAGACAGTTAGAGGCGATAATGGCATTTGGCGGGAAAAGTTGAGGTTTGGTGTTCTAGCTGATCTTGCTATTTTCTTTGATTCTCTCTGCTCTGGTTGCTTCTCTTGATTGGTTCGTGTGATGAGTTCGATAGTCCAATTGGAGTTATTCACCCCTATGGTTATGGAAACCAGGGTTTTGGTCACTCCCCTGGTTATGGCAACTGATAAGTTGCACACTGCCTTGTGGGTTATATTATTGACAAGAAACTTCCTTTCACAGTTGTGAATAACACAGTTGGTAAGATCTGGGGCAAGTTTGGTTTGAAGGACATCATGGAAAAGAGATCAAGGGGTTCTTTTTCCTTTTTCAACTTGATGGAGGGCTTACCAGTCTGCTTGAAGTGAGGCATTATTTCGTGGCAACTGTTGGTGCTCAAGAGGTGAAATCCCCATATGAAGTTGAAAAAGAGCAGGTTCTAAAGATTCCTTTATGGATACAATGATACAGTTCATGACCATTCCTCGGGAAATCTGGACTGCTGCAGGTCTCAATTATATTGCTAGTTCTGTGGGTAGACCTCTATGCAGACCAACTCACTTAGAAATGTAAGAGTTTGAGTTTTGCAAAAGCATCTGCGGAAGTGGATGTACTTTTTGACCTCAGTCTCGGGATCTGATGTCCTCTTGTGGGGATGCAATAACCTTGCTATTAAGTATCCTTGGAAGCCATTAAAATGTGCTTGTTGTAAGGTTTTTGGCCATTCTGATGAGAGGCTTATCCTTCAAGCATTCATGCGGGGTTCAAGTTTCTGGAATGTGGTTGGGCCAGGACCACCAGGACATGATGCTAAATCGTTAATTAGCTCTAAGACAAGTGCTAGGGCTCGGATGGTTGGAGGATCTGGTTCTATTGGTGATGCTAGTTAACCAGTCATTGTGGTTCTGGTTCTGTTGATGAGTTAGCTGGTCCTGTTAATGAGTCTGGTGGTAGTCCTGGTAAGAGGAGTGCGCATAGCATGGAGGCCTAGCTAGTAAACCAGCAACTGTGATTCTGGTTCTGTTGATGAGTTAGATAGTCCAGTTATTAAGCCTGGTGGTAGTCCTGGTAAGAGGAGTGCACATAACTTGGAGGCCTAATGTAATGTCCCACATCAGGAATTCAGGAGAATTCCATATGGTATATAAGGCGACGCCACCAACTAGGCAGCTACTCTATAACTTGAGGTTAACCTTTTGAGCCACGTGGTTAGGCTAAGAGTTAGCATGTCGACTGGCGCGGTCATTACAGGTGCTATTGGAGCTTGCACCAATCGGAAGTGTGAGGCAGGTCCCGCAAGGAGACGTGCTCGGGTGGGCCCGGCAAGGGAGGAGATTGAGGTGCTTGTCGTGCTTGGGTGGGTTCCACTTAAGGGAGAAGCTTGAGGAGTTATTGTGCTTAGGCGGGTCTTGTCTCACATCGCTTGGTGGGTGGAAGTGATGGACCATGGGGCGCAAGGAGGACGTTGCGATCCTAAGTGGGGGAGATTGTAATGTCCCACATTGGGAATTCAAGAGAATTTCATATGGTATATAAGGTGACGCCACCAGCTACTGTATAAACTTGAGGTTAACCTTTTGAGCCACGTGGTTAGGGTAAGAGTTAGCAAGTTAGATGGCGCCGGACGTTACACCTAAACTCGGGAATAGTCTTAATTTAGGCAATAAACCAATCATTCGATCAGGCTACATGTATTATAAATCCAAGTAATCAATTACCTAAGGTGGAAAGCCTTGAGGATGTAGGCCTTGCACATAACAAAAAGGGAAAAGCAGTTTACAAAGCAATGATTATGCGAATGTTCCTTTTTTCTTTCTCTTTTTTAACTCACTCAGGTGTCTGGCTAGGTTATACAAATCAATGATTATGCAAATGCTCCTTTTTTCTTTCTCTTTTTTAACCTGCTCATGTGTCGGCTAGGTTACACGCACCTCAACTAAACATAGTGAACCAATCCTGCCGTCCATTAATGGGAGCCCAATTAAAGCTAGACAAAGCCTCGTACGGGGCTGCCCCAAAGGAGTTGATAGCACTAGGGAGGTTTCAAATCTGAGACCTTAGGAGTAGGAAATCCTTCAGTCCCAAGCCTCAAGCCAACCCCTTGGGTTACTGATTCTGCACATCATATTGGACAAAAAAAGTTTTGTAACATAACGTAGAGAGAGAGAGAACACAGTATGTGAATTTCTGAGGTGTTAGGGCACCCCCTGACCCATTTCACTATATATATATATGAACACATGTAAATGTACAAGACTACCCCTAGGAAGAAGTAAAGATAACAAATAAACACCTAACTTAACACTCCCCCTCAAGTTGGTGCAAAGCTATCTATCAAGCCCAACTTGAACACAATGGGGTGAAAACTTCTACTACTAAGACCCTTAGTGAATACATCAGCTAACTGGTCTTCTGATCTCACAAAAGGCATGCAAATTAAGCCGTTGCTCAGCTTCTCTTCTATGAAGTGCCTGTCGATTTCAATATGCTTCGTGCGATCATGTTGGACAGGATTATGAGCAATGTTTATGGCAGCCTTATTATCACGATTTCATAGGACCAACGTCGAGAATCCCAAATCACGTAAAAGGTTTGGAGCCATAAAAGCTCGCAAACACCATGAGCCATTGCTCGTATTCAGCCTCTCCTCCAAGTAACCAAATTCCCTCCCAGAAAGATGCAATAACCAGAGGTAGATCTCCTATCATCAATAGACCCTGCCCAGTCTGCATCGGTGAAGGCTTCCAATTTCAAGTGACCATGATTGGAGAACAAGATTCCTTTACCTGGGGTTGATTTGAGATACCTCTAGATGCGATAAACAGCATCAAGATGCACAGTACGAGGTTCATGCATAAACTGGCTAACAACCCCCACAGCATAGGAAATATCTGGTCTGGTGTGAGATAAGTATATCAGGCGACCCACAAGTCTCTGATATCTCTCCTTATCTGTATGCTCCCCCGCATTGCTACCAAGACGATGATTGGCCTCAATGGGAGAGTCAGCTGGCTTACATCCCAACATACCAGTTTCTTCTAAGAGATCAATGATGTACTTCCTTTGAGAGATAAAAATCCCTTTGTCAGATCGAGCCACCTCCATTCCAAGGAAGTACTTCATAGACCCCAAATCCTTAATCTCAAACTCTTGAGCAAGAAGAGCCTTAAGACTAACAATCGCATCCACATCATCACCTGTCATTATTATGCCATCCACATAAACGATAAGTATGGCTATCTTACCATTACTCCGCTTGATGAACATAGTATGGTCAGCATGACTCTGCTTGTATCCAAATCTCAACATGGCTTTGAGAAACTTGTCAAACCATGCTCTGGGAGATTGCTTCAATCCATAGAGGGCCTTTCTCAACCTACACACCTTTCCTTCTGTTGCAAAGGAGGAAAAACCTGGTGGTATGTCCATGTACACTTCCTCCTCTAGGTCACCATGGAGAAATGCATTCTTCACATCAAACTGTTGAAGAGGCCAATCCAAAGTAGCAGCACAAGAGAGTAGGGTCCGAACAGAGTTCATCTTGGCCACAGGAGCAAATGTTTCCTCATAGTCAATACCGTAGGTTTGAGTATAACCTTTAGCAACAAGCCTGGCCTTATACCTCTCAACCATTCCATCTGCCTTGTGCTTTACAGTGAACACCCATTTACATCCCACTGGTTTCTTTTCATTTGGAAGAGTCACTAATTCCCAGGTGCCATTCTTTTTCAAGGCTTTTATCTCCTCTACCATAGCTTCTTTCCACTCAGGTATTATGATAGCTTCTTTCCAATCCTGTGGGATAGATATAGAAGAAAGAGAAGAGACAAAAGCACGATACGAAGGAGATAAACGGGAATATGAAACAAACTGAGAAATAGGATGTTAGGTACAAGTTCTAACACCTTTTCTATGAGCAATAGGAGCATCAAGATCATCAACCACAGTAGGGAAAGAATCATTACCAGATGAGTTAGCTGAAGAGTCAGGAACTGGAGTAGGTGATGAAGATTGGCAAAGTGGTACCGCACATGTAGGCTTGCCTTTTTTCTTTCGAGAAAAAGTCTGCAAATTTGGCCTATCCAGTCTTTCCCGAACATCATGCTCCACTCGTTCTACAGATAAAGGTTATTTCTCCCCCTCACTATGACAAGGTAGGTAAGACCACGACTCAGGAGTATAATATGTCAACATCTCTTCCTGTCTATCATTCTCCCCCTGAAGAGATGAAGTGGACAGATGATAAAAGGATTCTGTTTCCCAAAAAGTGACATCCATGGAAACAGATGTTTTGCGAGAGTGTGGGTCATAACATTTATAACCCTTCTAAGTAGGAGAATAGCCCAGAAAAATGCACTTACGGGCTTTGGGATCAAGTTTCCCACCAGGGTGCTTAGGAGCATGGACAAAACACACACAACCAAAAACCTTGGGTGGAAGAGATGAGACCTGAGAACAGCCAGGGAGAAACTTAAGAGGAGTTTGGAACTGAAGAACACTGGATGGCATGCGATTGATAAGAAAAGCTGCAGTAAGAATAGCTTCACCCCAAAAATGTTTAGGAACATTCATGGTAAACAAGAGTGAACGGGCTACCTCAGCAAGATGACGATTCTTGCGTTCAGCAACTCCATTTTGTTGTGGAGTACCAACACAGGAGGTCTGAAAAAGAATGCCAGAGTCATTCAGATATGCCCGAAAATTCCCATCAATATACTCAGTCCCATTGTCACTACGAAGCACTTTAATGTTAGCATCAAATTGAGTACGCACCATTTTGTGAAAAGATTGAAAGCACGAAAAAACTTCATTTTTTGCCTTAAGTAAGTACACCCAAGTGACACGGGAATGACAATCAATAAAGGTAACAAACCAACGATAGCCTAAAAGAGAGGTAACGGGGGAGGGGCCCCAAACATCAGAATGAATAACCATAAAAGGAGAATCACTTCTTTGATTAACAGGAGCATAAAATGAGCGTTTGTGTTTTGCAAGTTCACACGCTTCACAAAAAAACTTATTCCTAGTACAGTGCTTAACTAAACTAGGAAAAAGTTTTTCCAAAATCCCAAAAGATGGGTGGCCTAATCTACGGTGCCACTGATGCAGTAAAGGAAGAGTTGAGCCCACATCTGCTTCAAGAGCTTGGCCACATGACATAGGTGGACTGACTGGATTAGGTGCAGGCTCCAAAAAGTGTAGTCCTCCATTAGCTTTACCAATGCCAATCATTCTCCTTGTATCCAGTTCCTGAAAGACACAATGAGTAGGGAAAAATGTCACTGAGCAGTTTAAAGAATGAGTAAGACTGCTAACAGAGAGAAGATTGGTGGAAAAACTTGGGACATGAAGTACTGAAGAAAGTGACATGGTAGGAAAATAATTTATAGAACCTTTCCCTGAAATCGAAGAAAGGGATCCATCTGCTACTCTGACCTTGTCCTTACCAGAACATGGAGAATAGGAGTCAAAGAAGGATGAACAACCTGTCATATGATCAGTAGCACCAGAATCTATTATCCAAGGAAGTGAGGATAAAGCAGTAAAGGCACCAGCCTGAATACCTGTGTGGGCAAAGTGGGAAGAAGTCGTGGAAGTAGAAGCTGTAGTAGATGGAGAGTCAAGCCTCGTCATAAGACGCCTAAGAGTCTGTAACTCCCCCCGAGAAAGGGCACCACCATGAGAACTATCTGAGGCTAAAGGATGTGACCGACCTCCACTAGAATCCGACAAGGTCTCCACAATGGACTCCGAGACATGTGCATGAGAACTTCGACCACCACCTTGACTACTACCTCGACTACCACCCCGTCCTCGAGAGGGATGCCCATGGAGCTTCTAGCAAAACTCCCGGGTATGTCGAGTCTTGTGACAATAGTCACACTGAAGCAAATCACGATCAACAGAACTGCTCTTATCCCCAACTTGAGCCTTACCATCCCGTGGAGTAGGAATGGCAACCAGAGCCGAGCGATCTGGAATGGAAACAGGTACCATAGCACTCCGTCGAATCTCCTCCTCCTGAACACAGGCATATGCCTCTCCTAAAGAGGGAAAAGGAACACGGCCTAATACTTGCACTCGAATAGGATCATACTCCACGTCAAGACCCGCCAAGAAATCATAAAGACGGTCTTTCTCAACCATTTGTTGATATGCAGTGGCATCAACAGTACAAGTAGGGTGAAAACTCTTATAGTAATCAAGTTCCTGCCACACTCCATTCAAATCTGCATAGTACTCGGCTAAGGACCTATGGTTTTGGTCCAACCCCCGAAGTCTCCTTCTCAAGTCAAACACTTGAGCATCATTACCCTTTCGAGAGTACGTTTGGGCCACAGAGGTCCACACCTTATGTGGAGTGTCAAGGAACAAGTAGTTATGGCTGATGGTGGGTATCATGGAGTTGAATAACCATGCAAGGACTTGAGCATTTTGAGTAGTCCATGTCACAAAATCTGGACTAGTAGCTGCTGGTGGTGGAACAGGCTCCGTGATGAATTTCAACAGACCATTGGCAGTGATGGCCAAAGTAAAACTCCGAGACCAAAGCAAATAGTTGGAACCATCCAACTTAATAGTTGGAATCTGGAATGGGGCATTAGTTTGAGTCACAAATTGGCTCCCTTCATTCTTCGCACTGCCAGAGGCCTCTTTGGGTGGCTCTGCCATACCTCACAGTGGGAAAACAGGTAAAAATACCTCAAGCGAGGTCTGAGACACCCTAAAGGGGCAAGTCCAGTAAGTTGAGAGTATCAACAGAAGTTATTGATCACAAGGGAAGGTAGACAGGGTGTACCAGAGTCTCACTCAAACAAATCTGACCCAAACTGAACAGTGTTGAGTACAACAGACCCATACCAATCAAAGACAACCCAAATAGCACCTGTACGACGTCAATGAGCCTCGCCGGAGGCTGAACAGTGGTCGCCTGAGGTAAAACAGTGATTTCGGCTTCAAAAAAGGGCTGTCGGAGCTTGCTGGAGCTTCGCCGACGTCAAGGGTGGGTCGCCGGAGGTCGCCGTCGTTGGACGAGTGTCGCCGGAGGTCGTGGGGGTCGCCGGAGTAAAGACCTAGTGGTTTCGAGCACTGTAGATCAATTACTCTAGCAGTCGAACAGCGTGAAAATAGCGTGATGACCTAACTGTGATGACCACTGTTGATCACCATCGTGAGCCACCATCGTCTCTCTCTACAAAGCTCAAGCAAGGATTGAGTCTCTCATGCAAGGATCGAGTCTCTCAAGCTCTGATACCATGTAACATGACGTAGAGAGAGAGAGAACACAGTATGTGAATTTCTGAGGTGTTAGGGCACCCCCTGACCCATTTCACTATATATATATGAACACATGTAAATGTACAAGACTACCCCTAGGAAGAAGTAAAGATAACAAATAAACACCTAACTTAACAAGTTTTCCTCTCTCCAACCCAATCTAGAGGTGGATAATAACACTTGTCCACTGATTGTGATGATTCTTCATTGATTGTTCTAGAAGTTACGGGAACTCATATTGCGCCAGCTATGACTTCGACGACAAAATTGGGATATGGAATTTAAGGGGCCTCAATAACCCCTTTAAGGCCACATTCAGTTGTTGGGTAAAGAAACTATGGGAATGTTTTAATTTCCTATATTTTTTATTTTTCTAGTTAGCAAGAAAGTTGTGGGAACCACGTCTTTGACTTTGACCACTAGGATTAGTTTTCCTTCAAAAAAATTTGTGCAAAAAGCACAAGATTTTGCTAAAATCTTGTTTCAAATTTTTTCCCTACAAAATGGAACTACCATATTTTACAAATTTCATTTATCAAATGAACATATAGGGGAAAACATGTTTCTTTCTCCTTTACTTCGCTTCACTAAGGGTTATTTCCTATGAACTATTTTACTGCACTAAATTCTTGAAAGTGAGCGGACCAAATCTGAATTATCTCCGTTTTATTTGTTTGGTAGAAACAAAAATTTGAAATGATGATCTGATAGATAGTTTCAGGCTTCAATTCCTCATAATTGGGCAGTTCAAAATTTGGGTACTGGTTGGAGGCTAGAATTATTCTCAGTGGGGAACCTAACAATTTGCTCGTGGATTTGGCTTATGCCCCTTCTCAGTTGACTGTTGTTAAGGTTAAGATTCTGGCTGAGCACAAAATCTTTCTTCGCTTCTATCATATATGGTCATAATTCTGTTGGTGGAAGAAGTATCCTTTAGTCAAACATGAGATTTTTGCATTCTTGTTTTCAGAGTTGCGCTTGGATACAAATGGGGGATTTCAATGTATTCAGGAAAGTGTGTGCGAGAATTGATGGCTTTGATGTTAGAGCACCTGATGTGTTCAACTCTTGGTTGGCTGGTAAGAAACAGAAGATATGGTTACTAAAGGGTTTTAGTTTATTTGTACCAATAAAAGAGGAGTTTCAGGAGACAACGAAAAGAAATTGATAGAATTCTATTAATGGTATTCCGTTCTTCATAGTTCATATCATGGGAGTTTTTAAGAAAATTGACAGGAAGTCTTGGGAATGGAAGGTTAAGGGTACCCTATGCTTAGTTCCTTTCATAAGTTTAGAAGATTAAAGGTGTTTTGAAGGAGTTTAAAAGGCAGCATTATAAGAATATCAGCTCTAAAGTAGAGCAAGCTAGAAAGGACTTGGAGAGGATCCTAACTCTTTGCTTCAAGTCCCCTGGTGATGCTAACCGGTGCTATGGAAAAGCATACGCTTTGTTCATTGGTGAATTAAGCCACGCTAAGGAATCTTTAAGAAGCATAAGGCTAGGTTTGAGTGGTTGTCTTTGGGTTATAAGAATACCAAATTTTTTACCCAAAGATGAAAGCTAATAAATTAAGAAGATTATCCAGCGTCCAGCCAATGGTCAAGGGGTTACGTTGGAGAATGCTCAAGATATTTAGGGAGAAATTTCTTGGCACTAAATATGATATAAAAAAAGGGAGGCCAAAATCATTCTGTCCATGGCTATTAAGAGGGTAGTTCCAACTTCACGCCTGGATGATCTTGCTAAGCCAGTTTCAGGGAAATAAATCTATTCTATTAGGGATGATAAAGGCCCTATGCCTGATGGCTTCAACTCTGCTTTCCACATTGGTAGTGTTGGTAAAGGTACTGTTTTGAGAATGGTTCTTTTCTTGGGTACTGGAATACCACTGCCACTCTCTAGTTCCAGAGAATCCAAACACCAACACGCCCTCCAGAATGATCATGGATGACATCCTTGTTATTCGAGAATTGCCTAGGTATTACCATAGACATGAGGGGAGGTCTAGGTGTGATATCAAACTAAATCCGAAGGCTGACGACTCTATTGAATAGGGTTTCCTCTTTGATATCATGATGCAGGTTATGGGTCTTCCAAAATCATATGTACAATGGGTTAGACAGTCAGTACTCCCAAACTTACAAATCTAATTGAGCAATGCTACAGACACTAACTAGTATACAAACAACTACAACTAAATGGGTATGTGCCACTCTTGTAGTGGATGAATCTATCCATGTATTCACTAATGCATTGATTTGGCAGTGCTTTTTTAGTGGATAAGTCCATCCATGTATTCAATGCTGCTATTCAATACTGCATTGATGTGGTAGTGCCATATATAGCTTCAGTGTAATAGTTTGTATACTAAGTGGTGCGTGTAGCATTCCTGAATCTAATTATGAAAGACTAAATCTAATTATGCACACCAGACTTCTAGTTGCAAACTTAAAAATAAAAGCATAAACACTTGTGTGTTACATCTTTATGTACATAATTAACATGTGTGTGTGGGTGTGTGGTATAGCACAAAGACTAAAGAAGTGAAGGTAGAGTGGAGAGAGAATAGTACCTTATAAGGAGCAGTAACATTCACAATAGGAGACGGCAGCGTTTCAGTTTCGGGCGAAGCCTCGGTGCCCGAAGCGAGTTTTGGCATAAACAAGTCATCAGTGTTGAGTGAAGGCTTGCTTTTGAAATTAGGGTTCACTGGAAATTGAGCACCGATTATGCTGTCAATGCAACATAGAGTCTGAAAAGAACGACGTCTTAGGGGATGGGATGAAGAAGAGGAAAAGAGGGGAGGAAATGAAGAAGATGTTATCGGTAATTGCAAATGTGTGGCCATCTTAGCCGGCGGGTGCCTCCAGGCTCCAGTTACGGTGCTTTCGCGAGAGAGAGAGAGAGATTGGATTGTGGTGGCCCGGGTGGGCAATGGCTACCGGGTTTGGGTATTGATCTTGTTTTTTTGAACTGCGTATTGATCTTGTTTGGTCGCTTGGGTTTTGGTTTTGGTTTATGACAATGATTGAAGAAAAAAAATAAGGGTCATACGTATTTTTTTTTTCTCGAAAAAAGAAGAAATTTATTAACTCAGTTTTTCAAAAGATTTTAGCACCCAGTACCCAGTTGCTAAAATCACTATATTTCAAATAAAAAAATGAAGTGGTTTCATGTATCGTTTTTCGATTTTTTTCGCACCAAATTAAAGTACTTGAGGAGTTCTTTAATTTGGTGCGAAAAAAATTGAAAAACGATACACGGAACCACTTCATTTTTTGATTTGAAATATGGTGATTTTAGCAACTGGGTGCTAAAATCTTTTGAAAAACTGGGCCTAAGGGTAAATCGAGAGAGGAGGGGGAAGAGGAGGGGAAGGGGGAGGGGGGAAAGGGTCAACATAAAGTTGAGAACCCAAACATCAAACGGGCAAGGCCCGACCAATCTGTGGGCAAAGCCCAATAACAATCTTAAGGGTCAAAGCCCAGTCAACAAAAGACAAGATTCAACCCAAAATCACAAGTCTAAACAGCAAACCCTAACTCCAACAATGAAACCATCCCGCAGACCAAGTCGCCGACCACCACGCACGACGCCAACCACCAAGACAAGCACAAACCAAAGGCGAACCGAATGGAAACCCAGCCGCCGTGCATCCCACACTTTCCGGCATCTCAAAACTACCAAGGATCGTGATTAACCCCCATGAAAGATGGCCGAAAACACCGAAACCAGGACACTAAACGGCGACGAAGTATCCGTGAAGAATGCCGCCACAAACACGAGCCACAAACCACGGCGACAAAGCGACCCCACGCCGTTAGGCATAACTGAAACCACTCAGGAGTGGAGTGGCAGAGGAGATCTCAACCACGCGAACCTCAGAAACCGAGCCAACCACACTGTTAGGCAAACCGGACGCTCCAAGTGAGATGGCCGGCGGAGGACGGGGAAGCAGAGGAAAGCACAGAGGAGAAGAGTGACCAGAAAATGGGAGAGAGAAGCCAACGTGGAGAGGGAGGAGAGCCCGGGGGGAGGAGGGAAGGAGGAGCCTCCCCCTGGCGGCGGATCTGAGATTTGTTTCTAGAGAGAAAGAGAGAGGGGGAGAGGAAAGGTGATAAGGGTCATATTGAAAAGAGTTAGGGAGAGAAATGAAAATAATGGTTAAAAATAGGATAATGATTAGAGAGAAATTGAAGTAATGATTAAGAAATAATTGAGAATATCGGTCTCAAAATCTAAAACCAACAAGGTGAATGGGCCTAAATTTGACTAGGTCCATAAGGATATGATGATAGTAAGGTTATCTCCAATCGCATGCAAAAAGTTTACAAACTTTTGCTAGTTTTAAATATTTGAAGGCTCAAATTTGGTTTTTGGTTAGGAGGTTGGAAAGTTTGGTTATTCAATTTTGAGTTTGACTTTTGCTAGTTTTACAAAAATCAAAATTAGTTGACCTCACATACAAAAGTTACTTCTACTTTTTTTGCTACTTGAAACTCACTCTCCATAAAGCAAATGCTTTATTGGTAAGTGGACCTCATTCAGTGGCTGTGTATTTAACAATGTTGGTCACTTAATGGATTTTAACAAATACTCTTCACTTTCAATTATTTCACTGGAATGTCATTTGCTATAAACCATTAGATTGAGAAGAATAAAATTGACTATTTCATTTGAATTTTTGCCAACTCATTTTGATTATGCAATTGTTGTGGTTGAGATTGCTAACTTTAGCCATGAGCTAAATAGATAATCAAAACTGATTGTGGCATGTTTAAGTTGTTCAAATTTAATTATACCATTGTTTATACCCTAACCACCTTATATATTCACCTATAATTTCTTAAATGGCTCCCAAAATGGCTCCTAATATTGTAGTAAACAATTTGTTCATTTTGGTCTTTAGTGGACTCTCTAAATACTAAATTTTTAAGAATGGTTTCACATTCAGTAATGCTAGAGAGCCTCATAATTAATGAGTCTTTAAAGTGGAACCATTGTTTTAAAATAGAGATTTATGTTTATTTATGCACTATCACTATTCCACCCCTCTTAAAAAATTGTAAATATCTTTAAGCGCGAGTCCCTAAAAATATTGAATACGGATCTTACTTGATCGATCTCAATTAGTTCTGTTATAAAAAAAATTCAAAATCATGAAACACATTATGAATAAAGAGATATATACAATTTAAAACATGACTCGAATGTCGAAAATGGACCAAAAAACATGAATGGATGGAATATTTTTTATAAGTTTTATTTCCTCAAAATAGCTAATGGTTTCACTAGTAGTTCATTGGAGCACATACATGCTCCTAAATTAGACTCTTAGGATTTAAAATTGAAATCATTTTTGCTTGGACACACGATCCACTTTGGGAGCTAATTTTGGTGATGGGGTATTGGACATGCTCTTGAGCAAGTGCAAGAGAATAGGTTAATTTTGAGCAAAAAATGTCACTGAACAATGCAATGTCACGCCCTCAATTTTCAACATAAATAAATATTTTCTCAAAGAAATATCTCAATATAGTGCACATATCAATCCAAAGTTACCTCACACCTTTTGAATTGATACTAAATAACAGATCTACATTTGGTACACCCACACGACAATATCATAACTTCACATTAACACACTATTTGTTTTGTTCCTCCATTTCCAAGTATTCAATTAAACACACTTTTCAACATAAAATACTTGAGGGACTTAGATCCCTTAACCGAGTTCCATCGGCCTCGATACCCTTGCCTAGGGACACTCCACATGGTGGCCCAGTAATCGCGATATCATTACCATTCATCTACTCAAACATTTAAGTCACCTCATTTGAGTTCATCAAACGTGTCCATTAACTCACACCGATCAATATCACGTATCCAATAAGCATTTTATATCAAGCGTCAGTCACATGTTAAAGCAGTTTAGAGGGGTCTAACATATCCCAAGTATCCATGTATCTCACATGTGTGCACGTATCCCTCACATATTTATACACCTGACAAATACCCATGTACCCAATAAATACCTCAACCAATGTCTCACCGTGTCCCACAATTACCCATGTGTCCCTCGAGTATCTAAGCATTTCCCAGGTGTCCATGTGTATTCCACATGTGTCCACATCTAATCAATATGTGTCCTCGTACCCCACAAGTACCCACGTGTACTACAAGCTTGCATATATTCAACAAGACCTCACCATGCCACAAATACCCACGCGCTCAATAAGTACATCAATAAGTGTCCCATCATGTCCCACACATACCCAAGCATCCTATCGGTGTTTAAATGTTTTCCAAGTGTCCTTGTGTGCTCCACTCAAATCCATGTGTCCTATGATTTCTTAACAAGTACATCATGTGTCCCTCACTCACCCTCTATCTATTCCATAAGTGTCCAATGACGCATTAGATCCATCTCATTCGTCAGTTTAATGTTTGGGTTTTAAGAACCCTTTATCGTTTTCTTTCACGTCTCATGAGTTTTGTAGAGTTTTTTTCTAATGACTCACCGAGTGTTGGTTCGCGTATCTAACGTGATTTCTGTATCATTGACCACCTACATCCTTCCATCTAACCACATGTACATCCGTTTCATTTCCAGTCAAGTCAAGGATTCCTTAAGCACTACATTCTCTACGTGTTCCAATGGATGTTTAACACTAATCAATTTCACCAACCAGGTGTTCATTTTAAGTCATTTGTGTGACAAGGGAAGTCTAGGTATGACTACACGTGTTCAACGCGAAACGGGGCAACAAGGGCCAAACATGTACCAAAGAATAAGCCTGAACGAAAACGAAAATAGGGTCACAAACTATCAAAACCGCCTGCGCGAAAATTTCAGAAACACAGATTTTCAACATATTTTCCAGATTCTTCCTTAAGGATGAAATTTCAACCAAAAATTCAAAATTGAAGCTCAAACCCATATTTTTTTGGTACAAAAAACTAATAAGCATGAAAGAAGGTAGATACATCAATTTAATCATAGATTCATCAATCAATTTCATAGATCAATGGATTTGAAATCATAACTCAAGGTCAATTGGGTTCCTCGACTAAATTAATAAGGAAACATACTTTACGTGGGAGATTTCACTTCTACACACATAAACACTTAACAATCAAGTGAGAAACCCCTACCTCAAGATGTTTAAGCTCTAAACCAAGTGTTTGATCAAATCCTAACCTCTCAAGCTTTGCTCCCCACCGAAAATGGCCATTCCCAAGCTCCCTCACGCAAATTTCGAGCTCCAATGGTGTGACTTCAATGTATTATGAATGGATCTATGAGTATTTTGAGAGAGAGAGAGAGAGAGAGAGATAAATTTGGGTGGAAATGTGAGAGAAAATTTTAGAGAGAGAGGAGGAGGAGGATGGCCCGCCTAGATGAGGGGAGGGGGATACAATGATTTCTCTCTCTTTCTCTTTCCTTTTATACTCCAAATGCCCTAATTACACCTTACACCCTGCAACTTCCAAATGTTTTACTTGTTAGCCCCAACCCAAATGTGTTTGCATGACTGTCTGATGTACTTCTTTAAATGTAGCTTTGTTCCATAGCATATCTGCTTGCATCAGCATGCATTTGCCCAGAAGAACTATGCTGGTATGATCCCTGCAATAGGGGTACGTAGGCAGCTCATCGAGCATGACCACGTGATTTGAATGTTTGTGTTTGTGGCTTTGAAAATTCGTGGGCGGCAGGTTAGGTTGTCTTTGTCTTTGACCACACTCGCATCAAATCATTGATGTCAAGTCTCGTCAAAGAAGGGCAACTGTAGATACCCCAATTTGAACCCATGAAAATCCTTGGCATTCCCGATGATGCAAATGGACCAACAAAACACATTGGAGCTTGCGTAAGTGCTTGAAAATCCCTCCAAAACCTCTTCAAAATAAACCCTATCTTGCACCACCTTCTATTACATTCAAACCCCTCTTTATCGATATATAATACGTCCCAATCCATTTTGAAATGAGGGAGATGCGCGCGTTTTACTAAAATGACTTGTTTTCCCAACCTCTTAAAGGTAAAATGGACATGGATTTTGATGTAAAAATCATCTTGGGTTCAAACCACTTGGGCTAGAAAGTAGACTCAACTACCTTTCCAACTATTCAAACCACGCACAAAATGGAGTTCGGTAGCATCCGGAACGACCTCGCGAAGCTTGGTATGTTGTGCAGGCCCAAACCATGGTGCTTTGGGCGTCCAAACTTGCTTTCGGCGCCCAAAGGGGCTTCAAGTAAGTAATTTTCAGCTGGTTTTCTGATAAAATCATGGCTTCCTCTACCCCAGGCCACGTTTTTCCATTCAAAACTCCCCCCATCACTACATCCCTCCAAAATTTGAGTTCAAATTGCATTTTTCCTCTCTTACTCGCCCTAAACTACCCATTTCACTCTATAAATACCCCCCTCCTTGCCTTAATTTGATGATGATCAACCAACCATCAAATGATAGCCAAAACTTTGCCAAAATCATTCCAGAATCAGTCACTATCCACCTCAAAAATCCAAACCCAAACCTTCAAACACCATAAACCCACTTTTCAACCTCCATCAAAGCCAAAAACTCATACTTGATATGTAGAAATCCTAATTGATACCAAAGTCCAGCCCCACTGACCTTAGAAAGTCATTCCAAAGCACCTCAATGTCTCTACTTCACTTTGATCCAACCATCCAAGAATAAACCAAGCTCCAAAGGTAGTAAATCTACCAAAATGTGTTGAAAAAGGCCCCCCCTGAGGGAAACCTCCAAGCTCTTGCTGGTTTTCGATACCCGTGGAGGGTTTGGAAGGGTTAAGTGTGTAACAAAAGAGCTCAAAGCTCAGCACCTGAAAAGCCTGTTTGGGCACCCAAAGCATCCCCCTTAGGATGCCCAAACCATCTCTCTCTCATCACTAGTTTTTGTTTCTAATCAGTTCCTTTTTTGTTTAAAGTCATTTCTAACATGTTTTGGGGACTAGAAAACAAGTTGTGTAGCCTATGTGCATTTCAAAATGAAGCCTAAAGTGTGTTTAAAAGCTTGATCATACTTTTGAGTGAATGTTTTGGGCTTGATATCAATTAAATCATGAACTTTCAGTCATTTCATGCAAGGAATAAAGCAAACCAGAGGATAAAAGCGGTTTAGCTAGGCTGCCTGAACCAGCCTCTTTGGACGCCCGAAGCATCCCTTTGGGCCCCCAAAGAGTCCCCTTTTGGGCTCACCTAGTTAGGCCTATTTCATTCCATTCTTATTCAAAATCATTCAATTAGTACTCATAGTCCTAAAAAGCTTCATTCCTTGTTTGAAATCAGTTTTAAACTCTCCGTTTGACCTTTAAATGTGTCAAAATCACGACTTACAAGCTTGATCTATCTTTTAAACTTGATTTTTGTGAGAAAACTTAGATAACAGAAGCTTGAGGATCATTTTAAGCAAAGATAAAGAGGAAACAAAGGTCAACGGAGTGTTTAGGATGTGAGCCCAAAGTAGTTTCGGGAGCCTAAAGCAGTTGATTCGGGCACCCAAAGAGCTTCCAGAGGCGCAAATTATTTTTCGTGTAGGAACATTCAAAAGTTGTTCTTGGTCTTTTACTACCATTTTGCTATGCTTATTTATTGTCCTTCATGTCATTCATTATCATCATTTGGTATACATTACATGCATCACAAGTATCCACGGCACTCGTCATGGTTTATGCTTATGTCTATATGCTCTCTTTCTTGTTTTGTGAACGAAGTCTATGAAGTCAATGTTCTCATAATCCCTTAAACATTTAGTAGAGACCGGACATTGTGCAAGGCGAGAGGGGTGGCTTAAAAACCTTCCCCTCTCGTAACTTAGCTCCCAAATGTGAGAAACCATGGTAACGACGGGCCGGTAAAAACCTTTTCCAAAACAAAGGCAAAAGAGTCATTTTTCAAACCGATTTCTCGGGTACGGTCCTTAAACCCGGGTGGCGACTCCAAAAATCAAATACCATTTTCGAAACTCAAGATCTTTTTCCCGGGGTGTTCACACATATTCTACTAGGTAAAATACCTGAAAATACCCTTTACCTATTCTCTTGCACTTTGTAGACACCCCAATCCAGGCCGTTGAAATTCTTCGACTTCCCCGAGGATGAGAATGCCTAACATGAGCACACGAGGCTTGATTGAGGACTTGAGGATTCACCAAAAACCCTTCATAAACTTACCAAAGCCCCTTTGAAACCCTAGGAACAACCCCAAAACCCTAAAACATCAGCACCTGGACTTTACCACCTGCACCTGGATTCACCAATTCCAGGCGCCTAGAGGGAGTCCAGGCGCCTGGACTTGTAGAGTGCAGGCGCCTGGAGTTCAACCCAGGTTGCATATGGTTGAGGGAAAATGAGCGGGAGGATTACTTAAACAGGATTTTTTGCAGCATTTTGTTAGAGCTTAGTGGAGGGATGATCATTTCCCTATCTAGGTCCCCTGCTTGACCCCCTAAACCCATCCAGTGGCCCCTTTTGGACCTTTATTTGCCTATATAAACCCACTCCCCTCTCCATTTGAGGGGATGATCAAGCTCCCTCACTTTCTTACTGTTATGCTGTAGAAATATTTCCAGAACCTCCATCCTCAGTAAATCCTCCATTGTTTCAACCATGTCTAGTTCACAAACCCACTTTATACCACTCAAAACCTTGACATTCCAACCTTCCATCCTTAAACTCAATTAAAACCTGAGAAATCAGTTTGTTTCTGTTCCAAAGACCCATCTTAGCCTACATAGCCCCCAGAAAACAACCAAACTTCCCTCCAAAAGTCCACTAGACAAGCCACAAAAGGTATCTACCAAAAATGCTCAAATAGGCCCCCGAGGGGACACCACCCAGTCCTTATTAGTCTCTCATACTGGTAAAGGGCTTGGGAAGGTCTCGAATATCACAAAAGGGGAGTTTTCACTTGTGCCTGCACTGAGTACAAGCGCCTGGACTCTTCCCTCCTCCTCCATGTTTTCTATTTTTCTTGCATTTTAATCAGTTTATTAGAGTCATTTACATGCATTTATCGGTAGTCAATCTCACTACATGATTTGAAATCTTCATTGGGTATTTAGGAATGTTTTTGTAAGCAAAAATCATGTGAGAAAGGGGGAAAACTAAAAAAGAAAAGGGTGGGTTTGCATGTGTTCATCTCTGATCATTGGGGTTTAAGCAAGTGCAAAGGGGGATTTCTCACCATTAAAGCATGTCATTAGTACTTTATTGTATCTTTAAGCCGTAAATACAAGTCAATCTCATTTTCTTCATTCCTAAGGTGTAAATTTATCTTTAACTCACTCATATGCATGATATAGTAGTGTGAATGGAAGGGGACAAATTATGATGCTTCATGTTTCTCTTATTTCAATATTTGAAATCGTCCAAAACCATGATGTCTTAAGTATAAAGTGTCTTTTAAGACTTGATCTTGAAATTCATCCATTTCAAAGCATCACAAACCATCACTGTGTACATGAGAAAGCAAGCAACAGAGTTAGTGTTCATTGCTAGATCAAGATCCAAGAGTTGGGAAAAGTGGTACTGAATCATAGTCCAAGCGCCTGTAATCGAGCACTCCATGTGCCCATTCTTGTTCCAGGCGCCTGGAATCACTAACCCCAGGCGCCTACACCTAGTCCAAGCGCCTGGACCAGCCTAATCCAGGTGCTCAGTTTACATTCCAAGTTTGATTTGTGATGAGGTTTCGGGTGTATGTTGGAGTCTTTTGGCATGGTTTGGGCATGTCTTAGCATGTTTCAGTGTTCACTGCATAGTTGTATACCACACATGACACTTAACACATGCATTCACATATATCATATTGATATTGTCAATGCATTTACGTGCTTTCGCATGAACTTGTGAATGAAGTCCGTTCAAACAACGCTTTCTAAAATCCCTCGTGCATTGAGTAGAGACCGGGTGGTCACGCCTGGCGGGAGGGGTGCTTTAAATTCCTTCCCCTCTCGTAACCTAGCTCCCGGACCCGAGAAATCTCAATAAAAGCAGATCGGTGTAATATTTTCCATCTGAAGGGCAAAAGAGTAATTTTTAATAGGTTTCTCGGGTACGGTCCTCAAACCCGGGTGACGACTCCCATTAATCAATCAAACCATTTTTCAAACCATTTTGTGAATTTTTGCGGGGTGTCAACACACTTGCTCGTAGGTCATCCCCAAGATGCTCTGTAAAGGGTGGAATCTAGGTATTGTACCAAGACAGGACCAAAAAATAGGGTGCAACAGCCTCAATAAAGAGGTGGGTATTTTGTCTTGATGAACAGTACCTCTTTATGAGGTACTATGTGTTCAAGAACTGTTCATGAGGTATCTAAGTAATACATAATTTTTTCATACACGTTTCTCTCTCTTCCCATTCTCCTGCACATGTTTCTCCCTCTACAATGATGCCTAGAGTTTTGAAAAATATAGATAGTACTGTTGGAGCTTTGAAAGAAATGTGAGTAGCTAAAATGAAAAATATACACTATTTACAAGCAGTTTTTACTAAAATTTTGTCTAAGCTGTTGGGGATGCTCGTACTCTTCATTCGCATTCTCAATTCAAATACTCAACAACAAAACAGTTCTCCAAACCAAGGAGCAACAAAGGAAGAAGCTTGGCAATACAACAAACAAAACTATCAAAGAGAAGAGGAAACATGAAAATGAAACCTACGTAGAAGCAACAACCACCACAAAATAATAGCGTAATTATTCCATTGTCTTGGGATACCGTCACGTAGTGTCCTAACACCCTTATCCACACCACGTGGCGGTCCCTCACGACTATAAAATAATTGGTCCAAAAAATAAGCCTCTAATTGTGAAAAAATATTCGTTGACCTTAGGGTACTGTCACATGGTGTGAGAGTTGTGGTTAAGTGAGAGAAAGGGGCGGCCATAACAGATTAGAGAGATAGAGAGCAAGAAAAAGCTCGGCAACGGAATTGGTTTTGGTGGTTAGTAACTCTGTCCCCTTTCTAAGAGCATCTCCAACCCATCCAAAATGAAGAATGGATGTGACATATGAAGGGAGGATTTTGTAATTTATGCCTCATTTTTCTCAAAAGGTTGTACTTTTTGAAGGAACCATCCTCCTTTTTGTTATGCCCATTCTTCAAATTTACTTTAGTTCTTCAAATAGTCCATTCTTCAAATTTACTTTGGTTCTTCAATTAAATCTCTAAAAAGGAGGATGGGTTCCTTCAAAGAGTACAACTTTTTGAGAAAAATGGAGCCTAAATTACAAAATCTCCCCTTAATATGTCACATTCATTCTTCATTGTGGAGGTTTGAAGATTGATTGGAGATGCTCTAATGGTTTCTTCTACACACATATAATATATATTACCGTTTATACGTATTTTCGTTTGTGGCATGTGGTGAGTGAAGCGGTGCATGTGAGTTCAATGATGATATAGCATATGAGGAGTAGCACTGAATGGTTTGCATGGGAAGAAAATGTGGTGATGGGGTAGGATTTTGGTATTTAAAATTAGTTATAAGGCTAGGTATTAAATTATCACTAGTATTGTTCAAGTATTAGACAAATTGCAGTGGGTATAACTCCACTCATAACTTTGTAGTAGTTATTTATGTTTTTATGTCAATACTTATGGTTCTATGCGTATCTTTCATTTGTGATTTGTGATTTAGAGTAGAGGACTATTATTACGCTTCACATTTGGTTGCCTTCTTTCTAACCCCAAGTACATGGTTAAGCATGTGATCGTTTTATTTGGATTCCTCTTGAGCCTATCGATTCTTGATAGATTCTTTTATTCATTGTGAAGGATAAATGTTATTCTTATTCTTGACCATTTATTGACGATTGACGTACCCTTTGGCATACAAGGTTAATTGAAAATACTTGTAGTTGATATTAATTTTCTTATTGTCTATTCGTTGATTCCATGATATCTCCAGAATGTCATTTTTTTTTTTGTGTTTAGGACTGTGTGTGTGTGTGTGTGTGTGTATTTGTGAAAGCCCAAGGGAAAGTCTTAGGCGCCATCTTGTGGTGACTTTGGTCACTAGGAAAAAGACTTGTGAAATACCCTGTGACTAGTGTTCAACGGATAGAGAAAAGACTTGTGAGGTAACACGTGACCCTATTCCAGATTTGCTTAGGGAAAAGTCTCAGGGGCCATCCTGAGGTGACTCTAAGTGCAATGTTGGATTCAACGGGCTAAGCTCTGACGTGGCATTGGTTATTGCTTTAATGGTTCCCACACATAATTTGGTTGGACACATATTTATTGTTGTTCATCGATCTTAGATTCTTGGACAGGCTGATTGGTATAAATGCACGTTATTGTGAATCAAATCTTGCTTTTCTTATCGTTAATCAGTTATTCATTCCATTAATATCGCTTATTAAGTTACCAACCTTTGTTATTTGAAACCATTTCTTTGGAGCTCTCGCTTATCATTCGTTTATACGTATGCCACGTAGTATTCTTAACCCATAGCATGTTTAACTACTCACTGAATTTCCAGTTGACGAATTTATTCCACATTTTTTTCAGGTTAGTTCATGGAGCATTGTAGTGGACTCAATGGCATTGTCAGACCTGTCATTTGGACCTCTAGATTATTTACATTTCATTTCTTTTCTCGTGTCAAACAGCTTCCTCGTTTTTATGCATTGGCAGTGTCATTGTTTAATTTGGATTTTGGTGGATATTGGATATTGTGCTCAGTTTGCTACGAAAAAAATTATTGGTTTATGCAGTTTTTTTTTTGTTTCTTTTGAGTTGTTAAAATATTTTTATTTAGGCTTCGTCTTTCATGATTGTTATATGGTGTGAAATTAACTCTTAGAAGGTTCCTCTAAGCCTATAAATAGGACCTTAAGTCTCTCATCTCAAGACACAACAAGAATTCCCAAGAAATCCTTGCTAAAAAAACCTTTGTTTTCCATTGTCTTGCTCTTGTAAAAACCCTTTCCTAACTCCAAAATTCCCCTTTGAAAATTAGCCACGAAAATCCCTAAAATATTAGTCTTAAGCTTACCTTCCAAAATTACCCAAAGCCTTGCCTTTAATCCAAGTTTTTTGAAGCATTAGTTAAATAAAGTGCTTTTCGCGGCGAACAGAGTTCATACTCGCCAAATTCGTGATTTTGAGGGGAGCATCTAGACGTTGATCAAAAGAAGTTCAGTCTTCGCCCTTTTATTAATTTTTGGTAATATTTCATTTCTCGAAATCTAGCCTCATGCATAGTTAATTTTATTTATTTTTCTTTGTTCCCTTTCCCGTAATTGTCTAAATCACTTTAAAATCTCTTTTAAAATCCCATAATTATGAGTAGAGACTAATCATTTTGATTAGCTGGGATGAGTGCATTTTTGAATAAAACCTTCTCATCCCGTAACTTAGCTCCCAAACCAAGATCACTCTGGTTACGACGAACCGGTAGTCTCGAATTTTGTACGTTGAATTCGGTTGCTTGGTTAACCTTAAAATCAAGTGGCGACTCTAACGAACGTGTGTTCTAGTACATTCAAGGTTTCTCGCGGAGGTCACGAGTGCCCACAAAGAGACAATTAGAACAAAAAAAAAATTAATTCAGTACTTAATCTGTTTTATCAAACTTTTCAGCTTAAAAAATTCAGTATTCAATTTTTAGTACTTAATTTTTCAGCTTTCAGTTTTCAATTTTATCAAACAGCTCATATATAGTACATATTTTTGTATCTTTTTAACACTTTATTCCATGTTAACTACACCAATGGAATATCCATGCACTCAAAAAACTAACTTACATTATTTTGTCATAGCAATACAAAAATGGGACTCATTTTTACACTTTTGTATCATATAACACTACATTTTTAACTCCACACCTGGAGATGCCCTAAACTGCACTCAATAGCTGCCATTTGAAACAACTGGAAATGCCATCTAGAAAACTACGGAACACTTGATCATCCCGTATTAAATGGAAAGAAATTGTTTATTACACCATTGAAACAATTAGTCTATAGGCACACCCATTCGAACACACCCTAGTTGGGGCCCACCACTTAACTCCAAAAAAATTAAATATGAAAAGACGAGATGTATCACACTTTCTCTCCCTTCTAGTCACCGATCCTCCACCACCAAAGCCGCCATCACCAATGTCTCACCACTACAACCGCCACCCACCCTCTCTCTAGCACTCATCCCAAGCAACCGGTCCTCCACCACTGAAGCCACCACAACCGACGGCGTAGGACCACCGACGTCATCATAGTCAGAGGACCAAACACCACGGAAGCCATCCACCCTGACCACGATGCCACCACAGACGAACACCAACAGCCACTCCGCTTTTCCCGACTATCATCTCTTGCTTTATCACAAGGTGAGTCCCTAATTTATTGATTTTGCTCATATTTTTCTTTTTCTTGCTTCCACCTTACATGTTTTGAGTCATTGCAAACCGCAATTCGTTTGCCTTAATTTTTCAAAAACCCCCAAATCTCATATTAGGGTTTCAGTGAAAGTAATATGTCCAAGGAAAGTTGGTAAGGATTATTTGAGTTCGACGAGTTGTACTGAGAGAGGGCTCAAATCACATTGATCTTCAAAAGTGTTGGTGAGCCTCCTTTTCCTCCTTACAGATTCAATGTGGTTATTTGTTGTTCGATGAAATTTTATGAAATTTGATTTTTCTTTTAGAAGGATTTTTTATATGTCAATAATTCCCAATTTCTGGTTATTAAGATGGTGCAGCAATGACATGAGACATAGTGGTGGGAAGATGGAATTTAGATTACGAAACCAAAACATAGCTAACACTTTTCTTATGCCTTCACAAATCTCTCCTTAATGTTTTGATCCAAATACAACATAAAGAAACCATGAGCTACACCTTTTGCTGTGGGAAAACCAAAACACCAGGGGCGGCTTTACAGCCACCATTCAATGGTCAAGTGACCACCCAATAAAAAAAAAATTGCTTAGAAAACATGTATAAATTATGAGTTAACGTTTCCTTGAACACCCAACTCAAATATCAATGAACACCCTATTCTGATAGCCTTGAACACCTAATCCAAAACGAATTGAACACCCAATCCAAAACCAATTGAACACAATTACAGTCCATTGATCTAATTAATTTCTATTTGAACACCTAAACATTACCTCAAATAAAGCTCACAATCATAATGAAAAAAAAAGAAGGAAAAAGAAGAATCTATTGGTGTAAGTATTATATACGCTCTGCCTTCTCTCTCCGTCTCTATTGTTGATGGTCTAAATATATTATTAATTTTGCATTCATGATAATAACTTTTTTTTTTTGTCTAGTTAACGTATAGATTACAAGTAAAGCTTTTAAAAAACTTCATCTACATTGCAAAGCCCTGTTAACTTGGATAATATCCCTTTGAATTTAAGACTATGATTGAAAATCTCATCATGTCATCCTAAAGAAAAACATTGGAGTATTTTAGAAAAGGTCGGCCCTAGCATACTCTACAATTTCTTTCAAAAGGGTTTTAGTAGATTAATAAGCCGGTTAAATATTGACACAAAATATGAGAATTCGTCTAGGAAAACTGTAAAAATTTACTCCCTCCGTTATGAAAACACTGTTTATTACGCAATACAACAACTTTAAAAAAAAATTAAATTTTTGTTACTAATATATTAAGTTCTCATTTCATTTCACCTCGTAGTTAATTTTTCAGAATAGAGTTTATATTTTTCGACCACACAATTTATACTAATTGTGGACGCTGGCTTTTCGCGCGCGAAAAGTTATCCACGGAGTTTTGGTTGTGAAAAAGGGCGGTCCGAAAAAAAAGGAAAAATTTAGAGTCGCCACCCGGGGTTTAATTCTTGAAGAATGTTAGGTACCCGAGAAACCGTTTAAAAAAAAATAATGACTCTTGTGCCACTGAAAAAGGGTTTGATCTGCGAAAATTAGAGATTTGGGTTTGGGAGCCAGGTTACTTGCGGGGAAGGTTTTGTTCGAAAAATGCACCCCGCGTGACTTTCCGGTCTTAACTAAATTTTTGTGGGATTATTCTTTGAAAAGATTTTACGGAAAACCTTATTTCACATAAAACGAAATATCAAACGATAATGTGCTTAAAAGAAACAGATAACGATAACAAATTAAATATTACACAATCAGGTAGACGAAATGCGAAAAATTTTAACTACGAGGGGGGGGGGGGGGGGGGGGTGCAAATACAAAAACATGAAGTAAAGGGATTCAAGTGCAATATATCTCACTGCTTCTCACGAAAACAGAGCATCGGATTTCAGAAAACAGAGCATCGAATTTTTTGTTTCCAGTGACACCGTACGGTGTAAAAAATTGCACCGCACGGTGTATAAATAATACCGGCACCTCTGTAAGTGCATTTTTCAAAAATTTTGAATTTCATCCATTGAAAACCTGCTCTGTTTTTGTGCAAACAAACCACATTATTTGTAAAAAAAAAAACGAGTTTGGGAAAATGGTTTTATTCAATGAATGCACCTCATTTCCAGGGACGGTATTCCTCGACAATGGATGATGCCGCGAAATATCCACCCAAGAGGTTCGGGCTTTGCTAAAATATCTTCCTTTGAACTCAAGGAAAAGCTACAAAGCTTTCCTTAAGCCCTGCGGAAGCCCCCCCCCTCAGAAGATTATCGTTTCAATTGTACACGGGTTTTGTGAATCGAATGGATTGATTGGTTGCGAGAAGTAGCTACTGGGCTTCTGGGTTTAGGCGAAAGAGAGGCTCGATTTGTGAACAAATATAAGTATAACAACGAGTTTTTAGAAAGGATAACGATATCACTGGGATTTTTCAGCTAATTCATACGAGGGAATTCGGGTTTTCCTTTTTTTTTCTGGCCTCTTGAACTCTTGAAACCATTTGGGTTTTATAGACGGAGGAGAGCTGGTTATCATTACCGAATATCATCATGGAGGAATATCATCATCGCTCTAAGCTGCTGGAGCTTCCCGCGAATCCTGTTGATGGGACAAGGTGTCGTACGGCGTCAAGGGTATGCCGTACGGTGCACAAGGTGACACCGCACGGTGCAAATGGAATTTCAAGCCGTACGGTTCTGGGTTTTGGGTCGTACGGTTCTGGGTTTTGGGTTTTTTGGTTCATTTGATCCATCCGTCTCAAGTAGCTGTTCCGAGGTACATTTCGCGTATTCTTTCATCATCGGGGATGCACAAGTTTATCAAAATTGGGGTGTCTACACTAATATATGAGATTTTGTAAATATGTTATTGGTTAATAGATCAGCGAGTGGACTTAAGGTAATTTTTGAACACCTTTCCATTAATTACTGAAGCCGCTACTGCAAAACACAGTTGTTTGGGATGAGTGCTAGAGAGAGGGGGCGGCGGCGGCAATGGTGAAAAGTTGGTGGTCAGATGGCGTTGGTGGTGGCGGCTCCGGTGGTGGAGGATCGACAACTGAGAGAGAGAGAGAGAGAGAGAGAGAGAGAGAGAGAGAGAGATACATCTCATCTTTTCAAAAAAAAAAATTGTTGGAGTTAAGTGGTGGGCCCCAACCGGCCTACGTGCACTGCCACATAAGCGAGTGTGGCTAGGGTGTGTTCAAGTGGGTGTGCATGTAGACTAATTGCCATTGAAAGGGGATTTTGTAACTATGACTTTGTAATTGTGAGGACCGCATTAAAACAAATTCCATTTTAGGCAAAGGGGAGCACAGTTGTTTGAAATTGATGATATGGGTGCGATGGGGCTTATTTTTAACAACCTAAGAGCAAATCCAATGGGGGATGGATATCCAGTTGCATTGCTATTATAGAACCAAAAAATGCAAATCATCAATCCAGTGCATAGCTATAATCAGTTGCAAAATGGAGAGATGATACAGAGTGTTGGGTGAAAAAGAATAGCAGCATGTGCCCATTACGATGTACTCCCACTCTTCAGTATTTCTCATCATTTGTCTTTTTCTTTTTTCTTTTCCCCAAAGATGTGTATTTTGTCGAGCCAAAATATATATACTCCATTTTTTAAAATATATTTGAAAACAATACAATTATACTGATTAAAAGATCTAATTGAGCTCTTTCAATTGGTGTATGTTTTTTTAAATGATTGTTATTGTATTTTTTTTATACTGATCTACCCGAATATTGATTATTGTATTTTTTTTAATCTATTAATGTAATGCTTTGAAATTGATTAATGAAATGTATTTTATTTAGCAGTGGAGGACAAAATATGTTTAAAAAAAATGTAATTAAATAATAAAACAAAGAACATCTTCTGAGATTCCTTATGTTGGAAATTGTTTTAAATTAAGTACAATTATTAATTCAATATTGCAGTGCATGTGAAGCTCTTTAATTGGATTCTTCTACCTCTATGAAAGAATCAAGTTCCAACCAATCTTCCAACTCCGTCAATAATTAATGATTCTAGTTCTAAAAATTAGGCACGGTTTTTTTATAAATTTTTATCCGAAAATTTTGGGAACTCATTCAGTGGCGACTCCAGGAGTTCGGAAGGGTGGGGTCATCGCAGTAATGACAACTAAAAATTTTGTTCCAACAAAAATCACATTTAAAACTCAACCTAATAAACAAAAGATATCATCAAAAAACATAAAATAGTTTTCTTTGTTGTCAGATTTCACCACACACACACACACACAAAAATCTACACAATCTTCTACAATTACATTCAACGCGGTTTCGAGTTCTGAAATCGTTGCATGATAGTCTCTAGGTCGATACTATCAAATAATCCCTCCATCCCAAATTGTTGCTTTTGCTTCACTTTTTGAACAATTCAAACAATTATCTATATTCTATAATCTATAATTTTTCTATGATTTTAAAATATGTGTTTGATAAAATTAATTGAGATCTATTAAACAAGATCCATATTAGATACATAAATTATTAAAGATTAGAACAATTTTTTTTAGAGGTCCTAATTCTAAAATAGTAACTAGGAGCAACAATTTCGGACGGAGGGAGTACTTCCTTAACAAGACAGATCAACCTCTCCATATCATCAAAATAACAAAACGAGTGATTAGTATTCAAACAAGACGCACAAAGAGGTGGATGAAAGTTGATGAATTATCCAGTGGGTTCAGCCCTAAATTTATGGGGGTTCATTTATGAATTTCCTAAAAAAATTTAACATATATTGCCTGATTTGGCTAAATTTAAATTTTTTTTGCATTTGTTAGTTTTGTGTCAAGATTTTTTGGTTTCTGGATTTATCTCGTCGAGACGAATCCAAAGAGTATAAAATTATGGTCAAAAGTAATAGTTTTTTTAATAAAGCCAAAAATAAACTATTTTTTGGATTATTTTTCGTCTTTATTCACAAAACTTTAAGTTTGGCTAACAATTTTATACTTTTTAGATTCCTCTCGTCGAGAGAAGCCAAGAAACTACAAAAAATCGGCTGAAAACTAACAAATGCAATTTTTTTTTAATAAGAACAAAAAGAAAAAAAAACCAAAAAACTAGTTTTTTTAATTTAGCCCCTGCATTCATTGAGTACTTGAAATTAAAATGCTTGTCACTTCACGTTGATGAGTAGTTATTCACTTTGTTTGGTTGAGAGTTTTGAGAAAAATATTTTGAGAAATATTTTTGAGATAGTGTTTGGATGAGTTTTTGGAAAAAGTAATAATTAGAGAGACGTGTAATAATTGGAGAGAGATAGAGAGAGAAATAAGAATAATGATTGGAAAGAGATGAATGAGTAGAGAGAGAAATGTGATTAATGATTGGAGAGATGAGAGATGGAGAAAGAATCTTTTTGAAATTTTTTTTGGAAATGTAAAGTGAACAAAGTGATTATCATTTTTTTTCTTCTGTTAACCTGTTCTTTGCCCCTTAGCCTCCACCCAACCCCCATCAGAGTTAAGTACCCCCAAAAAAAAAGTACCAAAAAAGCCATTCAGAGTCGAAAACTTCTACTATATATGAAGTCCGATTTAGTTCACCTTCGGCGAAGGTATTCACATTCCGTGTCTAGCTGATTGAAACCATTTTATTTTTCAGACAATTGGCCGAAAGGCCAGTTTTGGAGCTCTAAAGGGTATTTAGTCAACCTTAACTTATTTTAAGACCTCCAACACATTGATGGAAAATTTTTAAGGGCTTAAGGACAATACTAGACAAAAATATCCTTAATGATAAAAAAATTACAAAAGGAAAAAACGGACGGGAGTCCCCGACTTTCTCGCTGGAGAGAGAAAGTGACCACTCAGTCACTGACTGACCCGTACAGTGGTCCCCGACTGTTATGAAGAAAAGTGTTCCCCGACCCGTACAGTGGTCCCCGACTCTCTCTCTCTCTCTCTCTCTCACTCATGCGTGTGGGACAAAATTGATGGGTGAGACAAAATTAATTTCTCTCTTTAATTTTGGGGTTTAATTTTAAGGGATTTAAACACTTTGGGTTAGGGTATAGTGGGTTTAGGCACTTAGGGTGCACTTTCCAATTATAGGATTTTAGTGGTTTAGACATTTTCATAGATACCCTAGGGGTTTAGGCACTTTCATAGGGCACCATAGGGTTTAGGTTTATGGCGCACTTTTCCTTTTATAGGGTTTTAGTGGTTTAAGCACTTTCATAGGGTACCCTAGGGTTTAAGTTTAGGTTTAGGAACTTTCATACGGTTTTCGGTGTTTAGGCATGTTCATTAGGTTTAGGAATTTAAGCACTTTCATAGGGTTTGGGGGATTTATGTACTTTCATGGGCTATGGAGGACATTTTTTGAATGTGAGGGTGATTTGTCCTCTTGGCATTAAGAAATTAGTTTGTGTCCTATTTGTATGATATCATGTCCTTGTCGAAGAAAGACTCTTTATTTTTTTAGATTCATTTTCTAGGGTCTTGACAAAATTCATCTCAGTCGAATATCAATAACTGCTTCATTTAGGAGTTTATTTTTTTTAGAAAAAAAATATTAACTTGAAATTTGAACTCGTAGATTAAACGCTTACAAATATTTGATTAAGCTAAATTTTTGCTTAGTCACCTAACAAATGAATTTTAACAAAAAGAACAGTTTTTAATTATCATCGTGAAACACGGAATGGGTATACCTTCACAAGGGTAAACAAAGCGACAAATATTTTATTAAGCTAAATTTTTGCTTAGTCACCTAACAAATGAATTTTTTAGAACGGTTTTTAATTATCATCATAAAACACGGAATGAGTATACCTTTGCAAAGGTAAACAAAGCGAGGGTTAACAAAATTGCTCTAATCTATAAGATTTAAAACTGCAACCTCACATCACTAATGCTACACAACTAGTAGGCAAGCTATTAGATGCGAGTTATGAGTAATGTTACTGACATTGCATTTTTTACTCTATAGACATGCTTGGAGTAAAAAGTGCTGCATTTTTTACTCTATAGACAAAAGCATGACACTTTTGTCTATGGAGTAAAAAGTGCGATGTCACTGCACTTGCCGATCAGATTCACCCCATAAACATTAGGAAGTGATATTCATACTCCGTTTTTCTCTATTAGCATTCTTTTTTTGTTTTTTGTCTTTATTAGGGGTCTTCTATTAATAACTTTACCAAATAGAAGACCCCTAAAAAAATTTGTGTAAAAAATTGACATACAAAGATCAAAAACTTTCACTATTTGAAAAAATTGATAAAATAGCTTATTTTAAAAAAATTAATTCCTTATCTCAATGATTAGTGCAAAAAATTACACAAATCCACCAAACTTTCATTTAGAAAATGAGTTAACAGACGGATAAAAGCTTATGAAGAGAGAGAGAGAGGGCAGCAAGTGGTGACTAGCTCACGCTGCAGAAGCTCTTGGAATTGCGCCCTACACACTACATTCCTAATATAGCCTTATTCCCCTCCCCGTGTAATAGATTAGAAATGACAAATGACAAAAAAAAAAAGGAGAGAGAGAGAGAGAGAAAATGATTTCGAACCCTTCTATATGCACCGACGGGGTTGCACCGACTGCGCACCGACAATTTTGAATGAAATAGGGGTGATTTTGGATCGAGCTCATACAGCCGTCCGATTGCCTCGATTCCCGCGTAGGCCCACTCGGAATTCGATTTTGAGAATGATGAACTGCTCGGATCGATCGTTTGGAACCCACAACGGCGTCGCCGACGCCGTCGGTGCGTGGTCGGTGCAAACCCGTCGGTCCCTTTATGTTTTCCGAATGATTTCGCCCAAAGGATAACCAAATTGGTCATCTAGTTGACTTGATCAACATCAAATAAACAAAATTCTGAAATAATCTCCAACTCTCAAATCTCAATAAATCACATGCCCACGATCTATACAGAAAACCCAGAAAATTAGATTTCCTGTAAAAAAAAAAAAAAAAAAAAAAAAAAAAGAAGAAGAAGAAGAGAACAGAAATTCCAAAAGGAATTCCCTATAACTAAGAGGTGTAAATTTGGTGCACTGAAATGAATTAATCAGAAATAAATCAATGAATTTCTTTACTTAAAACACAGATCAAAAGAATAATCACAGCAATATTTTCATCACAAGAAAAACAACCCATCACCAAACTCCCCATTCTGTATAACAAAATCCCATCGGATCTTTTTAAATAAAAATAAATAAAAATAAAAAAGCGAATTTTTTTCATCAAAAAAGAAAAAGAAAAAGAAAAAGAAAAAGAAAAAGGAGTAATGAACTAACTCCTGCAACGAGTAATGGCACTGCACCCACGGGTGTAGGGATTGGCCTGTGCACCCGTGCGGCAATTGTAATAGGAGACTCCACGTCGGGAGCAGGGGACAGTGTCTCTTTGCAGCGCACCGTAGCTGATGTAGCGGTATGAGGCTAGGATGCGCCGGCTGATCTCGGAGTCGAACGCGAACTCTTCTTCGTCTTGGTCGGCGGCGAGGCACTCGGCGATGGTCCCGCGGCAGCCGGATCTGGTGGAGGTCCACCCGAGGAGTTGCTGGTCGGGGAATCTGCTCGCGGCGACGGCGCGTGGTGACTGGAAGAGGATGAGCAGAGTGGTGGTGAAGCAGAAGAGGATTGAGATCTTGGAGAGAGATGAAGAGGTGGCCATTTTTGTTTATTGGTGAAGTTGCTCTTCTCTCTCTATCTCTTGGTTTCTCCTCTCTCTCTCTCTCTGCTGTGCTGTGCTGTGAGGCTCTCTCTCTCTGGAGTCTGTTTTCTTCGATGTGCTGTGGTTTTTCTCATGTGAAGACAGGGGAGGAGTATTTATACGTAGTTTATATTTGGAGGATGATTAGCCGTGTTTTACTTCGTAGTATCGCCACTCTTTCGGGCTACTAGTATTTTTACAACGCGTCTATAGGTACGCCACCCATGTGTATCCAATTGTACACTATCAAATCCCGGTTGTCCAAAAATATTTTTCGACGTTTCGGATTTGAAATGCTTTATTACCATATTTGGGTACACATGGTGTTTTCGGTATTTTTACAATCAATACCCTTTTTTTTTATGTATCTTTATTCAAGTGAATTTGGAATGCACCTCGGCTAAAATTCTCTTCTCGATTCGGTCAAAGACAGGTCATCCATGTCGAGATTAGAGAATTCACAAGAGAATCCTTTTACAATCTGACCCAAGAGGTTGTTTGGTTCCGAACTCAGAATATTAGAGTTTACCGCTCATCTCCATTACCACTTGAGCCAACTTAGCTCGCTTTGTTTTCCAAAATCTTCCGTGAAACTATTAGTCTCATTTCTCTATAATTATCCAAAAAAAAGTCTCATTTCTCTATTTAATTCTTTCCATTTATTACCCTCAAAACTCTGTCACAACCTTAACTTTTTATCTAGTGATTTTTTAAGGTAATTTTATTTTGTAATTTTTGTTTCGCTTTTGTCTTTTGTTTAAGATCAATCATTCGTATGAACATGAGAAGTAAAAAAAATATTAAAATGTGGATCAAAGTTTAAAAAAATTATATAAGGCGACATTTTAGACAAAAAGACAGCATTACGTAATATTTTTACCCTTCTTTAGTGTTTTTTTAATGCTCTTTTGTCATAATTTTTTTTATCTTTAGACTCCTCTTATCGGAAAGAATGATTAATCTAAAAATAAAAATAGAACGCAAATCTAACAAAAACTTCAAGGAAAAAAAAAAAAAACCGCAATCAAAAAGGCAAAAAGGGTTTAGGAGAATGGGAGGGGTGGTTGACAAAGGCATAAAACAGCGAGTCTGTCCAAAATTCTGGCAACCTAACGCGTTTTCTCTCTCCTATTTGTCCAGGCTGCAGGAAAATTTTTTGGGTACTGAGTGGGTACCACGTGGCCGAACATTGCATCCGGGCTGTCCAAAAGTGTATTGAACGGCCGAGATTGAAACCCTCTCTCTCCTCCTCTCTCTCCTGTTTCTCTCTCTTTAATCCGTGCCATCCAAAACCGAAATGGATGGCCTAGATTGCGCGAGCGGGTACCACATGGTACCCACTCGGCACTGAGAAATTCCTCAGGCTGCAGCTTCCCCCTCCCTTACCTAGAGCCGGCCCTAAAATCTAGGACGCCCAAGGCAAGGATTTGATAGGGTACAGTTTTTTTTTTATATTTTATTTATAAAGAAGTACTCTCTCTGTCCCTATTTAAGTGATGATGTTACTATTCCAGCTGGATTCGAAAGTAGTTTATAATTTTCAATCTATTTTACATAAAATATGCAATATGGATCTTGTTTTATAGAAATCAATGAGTTTTAAAATACAATTTTTTCAAAAGTACATAATATATTATAGATTGAAAGTTATAGACAATTTAAAAATAAAGTCAAAAAGTGAAAGTGGTCATTTAAAAAGGGAAAGTTTATATTTTTAAAAATAAAGTTTAAAAATAATTACTAACTTAAAAGAGATAAGAAGATAAAAATTGGTAATTGAAAAGAGAAAGAAGATAAAAATTCTTTGATTGTTTTACCATTTCGTAATTACTAACTTAAAAGAGATAAGAAGATAAAAATTCTTTGATTGACCATTACAATTCTATAAAAAGTGTGACTTAATTATCACCTTTGTATCAAGAATTTTCTATAAAAAAAAGAAAGAAAGAAAAAAAGCAAAGGAAAAACAGAGACAACATACAATACAAGGGGAAAAAGAATTTAAGAATTATCACATAGGTCATGTTTGATAACAGTGGGTTTTTAGGGTATTCGTAGTATAGGGAATTAGGATTGGGATTAGTAGTGAAAACATATTAATAGCGGGCATCGATGGTGGAGGACGGTGCCGACGGAGGACTTAGGATGGTGACGGAGAAGGCGATGAAGGTCAGTGGCGAAGGTCGGTGATGATTTTTCCGGAAAATAAAACAAGTCGATGGCGATAGAGGGTTGCGATGATCATTGAGGTGGTCGCTGACAATGAAGTACCAGGGGTGACAATTTGGAGGCCGAACGGCGATAGGAAAGGCAAGAGAAATTTGGGGAATTTTTTTATTTCTTCAGTTCCATTTCTGAGAGGGGGAATGTATTTTTGGGAATTTTGTTTCCTTTCATATCCTAAAATTACAGCATAGGACCTCCAAATTTATCAAATCGTCCCAAAATTCTTAGCTTATACGGAGTATAACACAATCTATTTAGTCTCATATATTATCCTATGGAGTATATATAAAAGCAAATAAGGGTTTACTTGCATTTGAGAATGAAAACATAACTCAAAAAAAAAAAATGATCGGGATGAAAACATGAGTTTCAGAATAACCGAGGACCATTATTTAAGGGCCCCTAAAAAAGAAGTGGATAATTAAATTTACCTCCTTATTTTCCAAAAGTTTTTCCCTCACTTATTATTCTTATCCATATATTGCTTGCTTCTCTCTCTCTCTCTCTCTCTCTTCATAATTGGCCATAAATTTAAGTATTCACTACTTAATGTGAAGGATGAGTTTCCACTAACATTTTTGTCTTCAAACTAATGAGAATAGACAATTCGCTAAATGATATTTTAGTTGATGTATATGAGTAAAATGACTTGACTCGAAATCTGTAAAGATATGGGCTTTAATCTATTCAGACAATAGTGAAAACTACCCTAAACATATTACACTCGTAAATACACGATGAGATCCTAATTTAGCTCCAAGAGTTCTATGCAAGTGACTATATACATATATATTGTAAACAACAATACTCATTGATAAAGAGTTATAATATAATCAACAAAAAATAAGATAAATGTGGAGAATAACTTTGCTTCATTCCAGTTGTTTGAAAAAAATACAACTAGAGAACTCAAGGGCTAACTTGTACGCTTCTACTGGGGATGTCAGGAAAAGTAAAAATTAATTATTTCATCCCTTGAATGAGATCTATTTATTTGGGACCTGGGGTTGCTGTTGTGTAGCCTCTGCATAGCAGCTGCTGCGCAAGACAATCACAAATTTGTCAGTTCTTGGATGAACGGCCTAGATTTCAAACAAAAGAGAAGAATTGTTCGCGCGAACAATTTATTTTCAATCCGAACCATTAAAAACACTTCATGAGGAGGAACATGATTGTCTGCCATTTTCTTGTGCGCAACAGCTACTGTGCAGAGGCTGCACAGCAGCAACCCCAGGTCCATTTATTTGGTATTTGTTTCCAACTAATGAGTTCTGAGTTAGGATTGATTACGATTGTGGTATTATTATTTTCCGTTTGAAATAATTCATTCAAATACATGTGTATTGTAGTATTTATTATTAATTATTCTCTCACTTACAGAAAATATAAAAATAAACGGCATTGGGCAAGTGCCAAAAGGAACCGTTTGGAGTGGGTAGCCGTTTGGAGTGGTCCCTACTCGTTCCAAACCCATACCTTTCTCCAGCTATTATCTCCATATGAATTAAACTCCTATCCTCTCAGTCCCCCATACATGATTTCTCTCTCTCTCTGTAGAAAAATTATTCGGTGGTTTTGTGGCGATGCCTGAATACCCTTATCGACTATACATTTTTGTGGATTTGACACCGAAATATGTGAAGAATACAGGTGTTGATGCACAATGTGTCCGTGACTAAAGAGCATTGAATAATTACTCTTTGTAACACTTGAGTACTTGATAGGGTGAAAAAAAAAAACCAACGGGACCCAAACCGACCGAAAAATCGAAAATTCGGTTCGGTGTTCGGTCGGCCCAGTATGGCAAAAAAACCGAAAAAATTGAACCGAAAAAACCGAAATACATCTCGGTTCGGTTTCCCAGAAAAAATCCAATCAAAAAAACCGAAACCACCCCTATTTGGACCGAAAATCATACAACTATAATAAAATGAGATAATGGAATCCTATTTTATAAATAATTTCATACAACTCTAATAAAAATGCATACTTTAATTGTAAAAAGCAACACAACTTGTATTATAATAACTTACTAATAAACATATAATACAAATCTTAACGCCGGACCGAAAAAACCGAACCACCCCTAACCGATCGGTCCATTGTTTTTTTCGGTCTTGGGATCGGTTCCCAGCAAAATCACCGCGAACCGATCGATTCGGTCCCGAACACCCCAAAAACCGAACCGAACCGAACCGATTTTCACTCCTAGTATTTGAGATATAAAGGGATTAGGAAGAAGACATTCCCTCATGTCTCATGGCTGACAAAATATACCCTAGCTGTTCGACCGACCTAACTTCTTTAGACTCTACAGGGGGTTATGGCCATTGAATTGAATATTGGGTCCTACATTGAGCGGCTCACATGCTATATAAGGGCACCTACCATACCATAATGGAGTTAAAAGGCAAAAGTTTGGTAAAATTTGGACCAATTAGCAAACCTTTTTCAGGGTGCAGTGGACATAAATTGCTTTGGTTTATATTATCCTACTTGCCTTTGGAATGCTCTGTTTGGACTTTGATTTAGCCGTTGGAGGTTATGGGTCCCACTGAAGCATAATTTAACCAAATATTAACGGGAAATGATAATCTTTTTATTGTTCCAAAACTATGGACTTTGGACATTTTTAAAACGGTTTTTGACACAAACAAAACGGTTAACACCACCCATGTTAACTACAACACTGCAAAAAAAATTAATCAAGAGCACCATAACATAACTCAACGATTGGAGATGCCCTAAGCTACCAAATACCAACAGTCAATTCATGAGGGGCAACAGTCAATAAATCTATATAATTGAGCTATG
>JADGMU010000104.1:0-40571 GCA_016920895.1 Vaccinium myrtillus | reverse complement strand
TCCATCACACAAGCAAATCACAAACCTGGATAATCCTACCTTTGGATTGCGTCTTTTGCACATGCCAAAAATATCTCTCTTTATTATAACTAGTATATAACAAGGCATCTACATGTTTGGCGTGCCACTGTTCCTATTTGAATGACGATAAAAACATGACAAATGTGGAAGTATGATGAAGAGATGCATGAATTATTAAGCACAAATAACCTCTGATAATTGAGTAGCTCCAAAACCATTATGATTGTCATTCATAAAAGGGCATAAAGAAATCAGACAACAGGGAGCATGAAAATCATGCTTGCAAGAGGATGAGACCAGAACTGGAACACATCATATGTTCCATAGACATATCTCGTATTATTATCAAGACTTGGAGTATCCCCTCTGAACAAATAAGCTGAAAGGAATCAAGGAATCCACGTTTTGACACCCACACAATTTTATACTCAAGCAATTGATTTTGAAAACCCAACAACGGTGCGAAGCTACATATTCCAAATAGTCAAAACAATACCTTCCGGAAAGAAACTATTCTGCGAAAGAGCATCAGTTCAGCTAAAACAATTGTTGGCGTTACAGCAATCTTAGCCATCTGATAAAAGCCAACACTGAGGAATGTAGATTTTAATCAAGATCCTATCCAAATTCAGATGGAAGCAATTGAGCATAGCCAAGAGGGATGCCACATCTCACCTATTATACTTTAAGCTGACATTAGCAAGGCCGGTGGAGAGAGACATAACTATACCAAGAGCTGTTAATGAAGAGTATTTGGTTGACTTTGAGGGAGGAGATGTGGAAAGGAAAGCTAGAGCTTTCAGAATAGCCATCAATAACCAGCTACATACATAGTGAATAAAAGTGAGGAAAATAGGGTAGTTGAAACCAATTTTGCCGAGCACCTGATTCAAAGAGAAAATCTAGCAAGTTAACATCCAAAAAGCTGTTAATTATTGTTTGGATAAAAAAGTGGAAAACTAAGAATGCTGACCAACTTGTTTATCAAAATAATGCTAACTGAAACGACAAAGTTGAATGTAAGGGCAACAGTGGGTGCCAACAACAGTTTATGTTGCCGCTTTGAACTTCCGAATGACCGCAATTTGCTAAAGACAGATGCCCGCAGTTCCTCAAGTGCTTTTCCTAAATTAACAGGAAAGATAGAGGAAGATCATTAGAGCATGAAAAGTAGAATTGAAGTACTTTCTTCGTAACCATCGCATTATATTTGGGGAAAGATGTGAGGAATTATCAAGCAGCTGCCCTAAACAAATTCATTCCAGCCATCCCCTGACATGAAATCACCCACCTCAATCAAAGTCCAAAACATAATATCAATTAACTGAAGCTGACAAGTAGATGGGATTGAGAAGTACGCTCAATATCAATATTACAGATCTGTGTATCGCAAATGAAAGGTAGACAAAACTGCTTCTAAGACGTAGGCTCGATACTTTTATTCCAAAACTGTATTGTTCGTTTTGAAGTGCACTCAAGTAACCAATTGGTGACTCTCATAGCTCTGCCTCCTTGGGAAGGACATAACACCATACATCCATACTCAATTACCTGACCTTGGAAGACAAATTTCTTAAACTTCAGGCTCCATTTTTGTCGACCTAAAATGTTTTCCCCAAGGTTTTAACCAAATTTCAATTGTTTGGTCAGAGATATAACAACTAAAAATGTATTTGGCTAAAAGGACAAAAATGATTTACGATTAAATCTCCACAAGCCCTTTATATTTATTGAACACTCAGTCATTGGAATCACTAGGCTTTCGATATCTTCAAGAGCCAAAAAAGAGAAATTGATCTCTGGAATTTAGATACCTTGTGAGGCTAACCTCAAGAGTCTAGACTATCACAAATACAATTTCAAATGACAGTTCGATTGAAGAAACACTTGATGGAGGACTTTGTCTAGAGTAAGTTGATGATTGCTAGGAAGGGAAACCACAGGTTGTCGTTCCTGTGTCCGACTTTACATCTCAATCAGATAAACAAGTTGTTCTTGATCGGGCGGCTTGGTCATTTGTAAAACCACAATTTATCCTCAAGCCCAAATCTCCAGGTTTTTCTATGGAGAAATCTGGCATTAAAATTCCTGAACCGGGACGTGGCGCCTGAACCCTAGCCAATTTTGCAGTCAACAAGCACAATGTGAACCAGGTATACCTTTCTTTTTGAATTCATGCACATTCAGGTGAATTTCGTTATAATTGAAATGAAAAGGACGAAATTTGTATCAATCATTTGTTTTCCTTGCTTCTGTTAAAAAAAAAAAATAATAATAAGGCCAATTTTGGGTTCCATTGCCTAGTTCAGAGGTCCAATACAAGTCTATGTTATCCTTGGGTGCAGCTGGTATATAACTTTTACTCCTCTGTTCATATGCTTCCTCCTTGAGGAAACATTGTCGGAAGCAGGACGAGATCTTTTTGTCTGGCTTCTCTGGTCCAATCCTTTAGCAGCTCTTTTGTGGTGGCTCTAGAAGTTTTTGTGACAGTATTCACTAAGAATGGTCATTCTCACTTAATTATCATATTATATTAATACTACTATAACCTATTGATGTTAACGTTTTTACAAAAACATACTAAATCACCTACTTCTATTCTAGTGATGAAAATTCTGCAGAAGGAGGTTTTTCTCCTGTACATATTCAAAAACTAATTTACCAACTTGTTGAATGTCTATGCGTATGTGCCACTATTTCAAATAAAATGACCCGAGTCATATAATATGTAAAGTATTTACTATTTACATAATAGTGCCACATTTATGTTTAACCGAATAGTTCATAAATTGCTTAGAGATTGTACTACTGCTCATAACTAATTTAAATGTCCAAAATAAATGTGAAGGGTTTTTCAATGGAGCCTGAAAGTTCAGAAAATGGCAAATTACTTTGGACTATCCAGTTCTTCTTTATAATCCCATTTATTCAGAAAAAGAATGCTGGTATAAGAGTTACGCTTTCCTAGTTTCTGCTTGTGCCCTTGAGTTTCAGATTTGACAGTATGTAAGACCAGCCAAATGCACTTCATCTAGCATGCCAAATGAACATAGAAAAAGAAAATTAAACAACTAGCACAGAGAGAGAGAGAGAGAGAGAGAGAGAGAGAGAGAGAGAGAGAGAGAGAGAGAGAGAGAGAGAGAGTAAACCACATCAAAACAATCTGAGTAAACCCTAGAAGCCCATTAAGCATTTGAAACGAAGGCCCAACAAATAAGCATTTTATGAGAAAGAGCAAGAAAAGGAGGAAGGGTAGAAATGCTCACCACTGTCGCCAGCATCGCTGTCCTTGCGCTTGAGAATTTTCCTGACATTTTTTCTGCTCAAGAAATTAAACATGGCTTACTTCCTGAAAGCTGTTGCTTCCTAACACAGCATTGACCCCTCTCCCCCTCCCTCCCCTTAATTTCCCTTTTCCTCCTTCTACCAACAATACCCACTTACAGAAAAAAGGAAAGAATTCAAATTTATGTAGCAAATAAAAAATAGAGCAGGTAGCAAGTGAAGAAAGGGTACATGTGTAGCAATCGCAAAGTGTATTTGTGCATTAATCTCCCAAATCTAATGTGTGAGAGAGAGAGAGAGAGAGAGAGAGAGAGAGAGAGAGAGAGAGGGAAAGGGAGTTGTGTGCAGTTGAAGAGAGCGGTGATGACGGAAATTGGAAATGGGTTTGTCGGTGGCGGAGGGAATTTGAGGAAATCACGGGCACATTGCGGGCCGACCGACAGGACAAAGATAGAGTCCACACTTCTCTTTTCTTTAGTATTTGTGATTGCGTCTGTGAAATGTTGAATTGTGATTTTTTGAGTGAGATGACTGAGGAAAGGGAAAGTAAGCAGTAGAATCAAGCGTAGCTATTCATGTGAATTGACTTCTGTCGTTACGTGCGGTGTCACATCATGAGTTTCTGTATTTTTCCGTTTCCATTGCTCAGTGTCAAATATAGTGTACAATAATGATACACGTACAACAATTTGCTCCAACAAACTTCTCCAACAGCCAAAACGATGTCGTTTTGGCTGTATTTTTTTATAAAAAAAAAAAAAAAAGAACTCAAAATTTGAAAACAGATCGGGGACTCTAAAAAAAGGAATTAGAGTTGTCTTCTTCCCCGTCCCATTTCGGTCGACCAAATACAGAGAGAAAGAGAGAGAGGCTTGATACCGACGACCCAACCGCGAGCACCCGCCACCATCGGCGACCCGATCCGCCGGCTCCTCTCCACCTCCGGCGACCACCGCCGCCGCCGCCAAGATGCTTCGATGCCGACGACCCATACCAGCTTCAAACGCTGAAAGAAAACTCTTCCACGAAGGTCTCTCTCTCTCTCTCTCTCTCTCTCTCTCTCTCTCTCCCTCCCTCTCTCTCTCTCAGATTGTTTCATTTATCTACATATCCCCCTAATTGGAGGCCCGGATTCTTGAAAAAACTAGGGTTCATGATTTGAAAACCCCTTAATTTGAACCCCAACTAGTATTTTGAAACCCTAACGGATTAACCCTCCTAATCCGACTTCGTGACATTCTTTTAGTATTCCTTCCCCTTCAGCTCATAGATTTGACATGCCAAAGGTGAAATTATGCATGGATCTTATGAATTTTCTCGATTTTTTGGGCATAATGTATGAGCTAATTATACCAGTAAATTATCTAACTAAACATACCCTTGTTTGTGTTCTATTTTATTTGTCTTCCTCTAATTAGGATGGAACTTGGGGATCTATTAAAGGAAGCTCAAATTTGGGGAATTTCCACTTCTTGTTCTCAAACGTAACAATTACTTGTCCAAGTTCGCGCTGCTGCTTTGAATCCTTTTGGTTCTAAGATTTGCCAATGGCCTTTTGCTCCAATAGATTTCCCGGTAAGTAGAGAGCTATGGTGCGATAATATGCTAAGGGTCTAATTCTTGTTCCTTTTATTAGTGTTGACATCTGATAGTGGGACTTTTGGCTTTCGGCAGGGCTGTTTTAACTCTGTCCTTGCTTTATATTTCGTCTTTGTTTCTCTCTGTTCTAGCTTAGGCTCCTGCAGCCCGTGAATTGCTTTTGCAAGGCAGTGCTGTCGTATTCGTCTTCTCTCTGTATTTTTTGGGACTTTCAAGGCCATTCCCTTGGTCCTGTCTCTTGGTTTGTTGGTCATAACAAAGATTACTTTACCAAAAACAGTGATGATGGATCTTAATAACTAACAAATCATAAAAAAACTTATACCACTCCACACCTCTACTTCGTCGTCACTTTCTTGGCTCCATTCCTCTTCTTCTACTACTGGAGGAGAATGAGGCATTGTCGATGGAACAGACTCTGGCGACATCATCTACTGGTTCAAGAAGAAATAAAAATACAATTAGTTATATGGGACATGCATGTAGTACACAAGCAACTGAGCTAAATATTTACAACAGCAAGATACTACAATTAACTGTTTACAATCCTTTAGAAGACATGAAAAATAATCGAACTTTGTAGTGATTCTGTCAATATCAGTATGAGTAGTATAATAAACTAGGCTCCACATGAAGCATCAAAATGTCATGATTTGATAATTTTGAACTGGAGGTTTTCAAATTAGGGGGTTCAAATTGGGGCGTTCAAATTAGGGGTTTTCAAAAAGGTTTTTCAAATTCTCAATTTGGGACCCTAGTTTTTTTCAACCGATTAGGGTTATCTCTACAAATAGAACAAGCACTAGTAGCAGTTAATGGGTTTCTAACAATGGTAAATGCACCAAAGAGAGTGTTAATGGGTTTCTAACAATGGTAAATGCAAAGATATGAGGAGGAGATGGAAGGAACAAATGGGGTCATAAATCTACCTTAGAAGCACCAGTAATAGTTGGTTCATGGGTCTATCTTCAAGGAGAGGGGGAGGGAGAGAGAGAGAGAGAGAGAGAGACTGGCCTTTTGTTTCAAAGGGAGACTGATCGGAGCTGGTACCGGTTGTCTGTTGGTGGCTACGGCGGAGGTGGAGAGGGAGGGAGGAAGGAGGAGGAGAGGGAGGAGATGGGTCAGCGGTATCTCAGAAGTGGCTGAGTGAAATGGGGTGGGGAGGGAGTCCCGATCTGTTTTAAATTTTGAGTTTTTTTTTTTTAAAAAAAAAAAAAATACAAAACGACGTCGCTTTTATTGTTGGAGAAGTTTGTTGGAACAAATTGTCAGACGTGTATCATTATTGTATAGTGTATTGCATTTGTTTTTCCAAATGCTCATTCCTTCCGTCCTAATTTAGGCTACTGATAATGCCAAAACTCATTTTGTTCCTCAAAAACTCTTTCATTCCTTGACTAAATTGCCCCTTATTTCTCTCTTCCCCCAAACCCACCTCTATTCTCGCTATCTCTCTTGCCTATTAACTTGTAGAAATGCCTAACCAACCCAATGTTTGTTCAGAAATGCTCAAACAAGGCAACTAACACATCCAATTCCGGTTTTACGTGCCTGGGAGATTGACGAGTGGTCAAGGAGTTGAGAATTTAGAACCCTCTGGTTTGCGCATTACTGAACGACCCTACACACGGAAAAATCAGGAAATTGCATCGAGGAAGTTTGAAAAAGCTAAAGCAGCTTGAATACATTATACGGTTAGTATTCTGACGTTTCATTATTTAGCTATTTACATGGTACGTTGTTAAATTCCTCTCTGCCTGGGGGCAATTTGTCTATCATATTTTGTTTGTTGAATCTTTCGTGCTTATTTGTGTTTCCTTAACTTTGATAACATGCAACACTTCATTTTCCTGCTTTTTGTTAGTCTCAGATCAATATGGTTGTGGAAGGAGTGCTCGAGATGGCGTAGGTTGGATTTAGACTATAGTTTCTGTAAAATTATCGGGTATTCGTCTTTCCTTTTTTTTTTTGATAACCGGATGTCCAGGTATTCATCCTATTGTAAATGTGCCATAGTGCAATTGTAATAAAAAAGGAGGGTTGTTCAATACCGTTGAGAATTGGGCGTGGAAAAAAGGTACAAGGGAAGGAAGGAGAGATGGGAAGGATAGAGGTGGGTTTGGGGGAAGAGAGAGATGAGGGGCAATTCAGTCAACAAATGAAAGAGTTTTGGCAAGAACAAAATGAGTTTTGGCAGGAACAAAATGAGTTTTGGCATTATCAGCAACCCTAATTTATTGGAAAAAAATTTGTTCACCATCATCAGAAAAGAGGGTGAACAAAACTCTCATCCTGATTGGTTGAAATGGTGTGGAGTCCACAAAATCAATACACTTTGTGATAGGATTCACACCATTTTTGGTGGACCTCACATCATTTCAACCAATCGGGGTCAGAGTTTTGTTCACCCTTTTTCTGGTGAGGGTGAACAATTTTTTTTTCTAATTTATAGTCTCTCCTTCTATTTTAACTGCATAAAAAATAGTAATAACTTTAACCGTCAATAAATTTTATATTTTGATAGATCTATTTCATAGATCTCAATTAGCTCCATAAGACATGTTCTAAAATTACGTAAAATAATGTAAATTACGAGATATAATTAATTAAAAAGTGGCACGAACTTCCAAAATAGACTAATAATTTGGGACATATGGAGTATTTTGTAACTAGTTTTTCAGTGATCAATGACTTTGCTTTCTTGAATTGCTTCATTATCGTTAGTCTTGTTAGCTATATTGTTTGCTTGTTTGTTGGTGGTAGAATCATAGTGCTAAGCAGGTTCCTTTGGAATTATTGGGAGCTAGGCGTGCTTTGGTACGAAGTCACACGTGGTGCTTCTCGAGCATAATGCACCCTGTGACAGCTTACTTTTGTTGTCTTTTTTGAATTCTTATTGAATTTATGTTTACATTTTTTTGGAGTAATCGTCCGTCTCGACGAAATGAATTTAAACAATAAAAAATTATGACAAAGAGCATAAAAAGTTCACTAGACGCAAAAAACTCCAAACACTTGAATTTTTTTTGTCAACAATGTCGTTTTATATAAACTTTTTCAACTTTGATTCACATTTTTATATTTGTCGATTCTTGTTAACAATTAATTCCACAAATTACAACGAAAAAGTAAACAAAAATTACGAAAACTAAGTTTTAGTCAAAAATACCGAAGATGCGGTGGAAACTCAGCCTGATTGATTCATATGATTGTCCGTATCAACACGGGTTTAGGCCAATTTTCTTTGTTACTTTTTGGCTTCGATTTCTACATTCGCAGCTTAATTGGTCCGCACTATGCGATTTCTGGCAATTCAACCTTGAACAATGGTGGTCCTGACCATGAAAATTGGTGGTCCAAACCACGGGTCCTGGTTGCATGTTTTGGCGCGGGGAGGCGTGGTCCTGACTATCGGGGGCATGGTTCGGACCATGGCGAAGTACAGCAGCCCTATAAATATTTTTTTTAAGGATTTTCTTGTATTGTATTGCTTTCACATTTGGTTTTCTATGAGAGGCAAAGAGAGAAACTCTCTGAGCTTATCTGTAACCTTCGGGCATCTGATTCTCTTCTGATTAATGAAACCCCCAAATCATCTGATTGCCCGTGGTGTAGGTATTCATTGTCGAACTACTTAAAATCTTTGTGTTCTTTGTGAGTGTTCTTTCTCTCCCTCTCTTTTTTGGTTTGTTCAATTACATAGCATAAATCGCATCCGTTTTCTCGTGTTTGTTAATGCTTTCGCATAAACATTTTCCCCGATACTCTACATTATCCCAGACTTTACCGAACAATAATTTGCGTAAGTTTCATATCATATCATAAAGGGAAAAAGGCTCGATTTCCATCCGCCCGAACAGAGATTGGTCGCCCTCCATCCCAAATGGGGTTCCTGCACAGAGGGGCTCTCCTAGACTGCGCCAAATTCCTACAAGGAGAAAGCGTACTAATCCTAAATGAGTACTGTGAGACAAATGAATTGAAAAGAAGATTATTTTCATGGTTAAAATATACGAAAAAGCAACAGATCCCGTAATCAATGAAAAAAATAGAAGATTGGATCGAATATCTAGACATATCGGATTGATCTCGATTTTTAGTGGGTTCACTGCTTTCTTTTTTAAAGTTATTGAACTGGATCGATCATCTGGGTAAGGGGTCCTGAGTGGGCTCCGCATGCCCGTCGGGTACCTATAGTAGCCTTGTAAAATATAACCCTAACACATCTTTATGTATTTATATGGATTCGGGACCTTGACGTCTCCTAAGAAAGGCCCCTAAAAAATGGGTAGAGAAAATGGGTCAAAGCGTAGATTTCACCAAAATGGGGTAGGAAAATGGGTATGCCATTGGAGATGAGGTTTTGTTCTTTTTACTCAAAAAGGGTTTAAGTGAAGCACTGGGTAAGGATTGAAGATGCTCTAAACATGGATAAAAGAAGAGGAAACGGGGAGTGGGTTGGTAACGATTGGAGATGCTCTAAACATGGATAAAATAAGAGGAAACGGTGGTAACGATTGGGTTGCTTAGAGCATCTCCAATCATTACCTATTACTTCACTTAAACCCTTTTTGGGTAAAAATAACAAAATCTCATCTCCAATGGTATACTCATTTCCCCCGGGGAGGGGATCCCGTCGTTTTGGGTGTGCAAAGGTTTAGAATCATAGCATTTTCTCTCTCTTGGGATTATGTCAAGTTTAACATTAATATTTTTATTTTTTTGTGGACCTTTTAAAAATCTAGAAAATTATTTGTGACTTTAAATTTGTACATGACAACATTAGCTAATAAAATTCATCTATTTTGTAGAAATACTAGTTTTTACAAAGTGTCTTTAGGCACACACATTCACTAGTACTATTGTAGGTGTGTTTTTGTGAGAAACCCCCTAAATATAACAAGTGACAAAATTTAGAACTTCTAAAAACAATTGGCAATTTACACATCTTGACTCTTATTCTTATACACTGTAACCCCTTCTCATCTCAAACGGGCATTAGTTTTACAAAACCGAAGGAAGCCCAAAAATTAAGGAAGAAGTTAGGATTGGAGATGCTCTACCCCTCTTTCCCATTTCAGATTATATTAATGGAAAAGAAAAAAAAAACGATATCGTTTGAATTGGACAAATCCTAGCAGGTCTCCCTAATCACTCTAATCAAGTCTACTTCTCCCGTCAAATCGGTTACTTCCCCTTCTCCGTCATGGACTCCTGCTGATACCCCATCGTGGATTCCTTCCGCTTCTGATCGATCCACCACCGCCGAAGGCCGCCATAACCACACCATTCTTTGCTGCTTCTCCTTATCCTTCTGCTTCTCCCTTCTTGAAAAGTTATGCTTTTACTTCTTCTCCTTCTCCTCATCTGGTTGTTTAAAAAATGAACACTTGGATTTGCTTCGTGGGCTGTTAAGCATTTGCTGCACCATTGTCAAGAAGAATAATAGAATAAACAAATGTACACCACACTTAAATATTATAAAAGAAAGCACTACTCTTGGTTTTGTTGCCATAAAAAATTAGTTACTCAAGACCCATATGACAGATTTGTTTAATCTTCATTTGTTTGTTTGGTTGGTTTTGGGCTTATTTGGGATAATTATTTTTTTATTCATTTTAAATTTTTGTACTTTAGTTATTGTTAAAATGGATGATGGTGGAGTAGGTGTCTATAGAAGATAGTGGAGAATTATTAAAGGAATGTACACCATGTATTAGTATGGAGTTTGAGTGGGAAAATTCTGTATGTCGGTCCTACAAATGAATTTGGAAGGATTATAGGGTTCAACAGTCGAAAAGACTACCTAACAAAAAGCAAGACGGCTGGTATGATGATTAATAGAAAGTTTGTTTATAGTAAGGAGGGAGTAAAAGGAAAGGAAAAATGAACTCAAACGTAACGCTTGGTAGATGGGAGATGAGAACTAATTGCAAAGTATTTATGTACATATCAATTCATCGGGCTTCATTTAAATGGAGTGTGAAAAAAATTGATGAGACCCACAATTACTTGTTAGATCTTCCTAAAACTACTCATATGATGAGAACTCCACGAGGATTGGGTGAGTCCCAATGTAGAAGTGTTGAAATTGCCGAGCTTACGGGGTTACCTCTTAAGTTGTCACATGATCTCATTAGTGCCCAATCAAGAAGGAAGAAAAGCATTGGGTTCATGCGAGAGTATATTAAACACTAATTGATTGGTAAAAGAGGGAGAGGGATTTACAATGTAAAGAATGGACTTTGTTGAGGTATGTTAAAAAACAAACTATTGATTATCCTTCTTTCACACAATTCAAATGACAACAAATTATGGGCTTTTCAGGGATACATTGTCCTTTGACACGACTTTTCGAACTAATAAAGAGTTTCAACCATTGGCTATTTTTACTGTCTTTAACTATTTTTGTATGACGGTGAGTTTTGGTGTTGCATTGATGTATGATGAAACTACCCCATCACTTATTTAAAAAAAAAAAATTGATGAAACAACCCCATCATTTTTGTGGTCATTCAAAAATAAACTTTGAAATCAATGTTAAGAGAAGAAACCTTTCACCTTTTTCACAGATCAAGATCAAGCAATGGCTACCGTGATAAGTTATGCCGGATGTCAAACACGGATTGTGGACCTTTTCACCTTAATCAAAATACAAAGCATTAGGCTACTTGTTTGGGGATTGTTCCACATTTAGTAGTGATTTCAATGCTTGCATGTTTCGTTATAAAGAGGAAACGGAACTAATTGAGGCTTGGGAATCTTTGATTGAAAATTTTAACTTGGAAGAGATAATGCATGGATGAAGAAAACTTGGGAGGGAAGTGGGCCCATATGTACATGAAGTGGTCTTATAATGTAGGGATGAGAAGCTCTCAACTTAGTGAGGGCTTGAATGCCAAATTGATAAACACTTAAAGTTCAATCTCAACCTCGCCCTATCTTTACACAACTGGATCAAGTTGTTACTGACATACAGCTCTAGAGAAAAGATTGCCAGAATAAAGTTTCTAAGTTGTCCTATGTTACTTCACATGTTGCAAAATTTTACGGTCCTCTTTTAGATGGTGAGAATAAAGTTTCCAAGTTGTCATATATTGCTTCATGTGCAAAATTTTACACTCCTCTCTTTACCAAGAGTTTGACATTTCATTGGGTTGTAAAGTGAAAGAATTGAAGGAGTTAGGAGATGAAATTAGATGTGTGTTTTAAAAGCATGGAGAAACAAGAGAGTATGTAGTGTTCGGTAGTGTTGAACTTTATGCATCAGGAGCTAAAAATCTTGGAGAAGTTTGTTGTAGTTGTTGAAAATTTGAGAGCTTTGGTATTCTATATGGTCATGCAATCAAAGTGTTCTCACAAATGAATGTCATGGAAATATCCAAGAAATGTATATTAGGCCGATGGAGGCTACATGCATAGTGTTGTTCATCTAAAGAAAAAAAAGTTATGGTGGAGAAGAATGATCAGAAATTGGTAATATCGGCACGGTATAGGCTTCTTGTCCTAAAATGGCGACATTAGCAGCTCAAGCATCTGAAGATGATGAAACGTATAAGTTGGTGGAGGATACTATTACGAGATTGTGTGCAAAAATGGATAATATCATTCTTTCAAAACATGGCCATGGTGCTTCAAGTAGTGGACCTGACATTCACATGGGATTAGATGTCATTGATCCTAATTTTAAAAGGGCAAAGGGCTTGAAAAAGAGGTGTTACACATTCTCGCTTAGTCAGGTATTAATCATACTCTTTTTATAATAAATATCAATTTTTTTGGTCTTCACTTCCTGCAATGTACTAAGCAAAATTTGACAAACTTCTTGGGCATTGAAAAACCCGCCCTAAGATAATTCTTCAAAAAATTCATTTTTAGACCAACCAAAGGTAAGCGTTTAATATTTTTGATGTCTATATATTGTAAGGAAAAAATGATAGCATCTATATGGTAGTTACTAGGTTGACAAAACACCCTATTATCCATGGAATCCGGAGGGTGCTGTGCACCTGGGTACTATACACCGTGTTGTGCACTACTCGGTCGTCCGATTGTGTTTTGGAAGGCCCGGATGTGTTTTAATTTTTACTCGGGGTGCACAAGTTTCAGAGGTCTTTAGTGTACTTTCGATTATACACTTGGCTAATTTATTTTTTTAGGAGATGACATTTGATTAATTCACACTCCCATGGAGGCCGAGTCATTCTTCCACGACGACGAGTTTATTAATTTTTTTGTCAATTCAAAACCATCTTTGTAATATTGACTTGAATGTGCAAAGATAAACATTCAATTGTCTTTTCCGGAATTCTTCCACTTACATTTGTACTCACTTTTTGAGTAGCATGCGAAATTACTTTGGGGATGATTAAGTGATTAGACGACATTTGTTTTGGTTGTGAAGAATGAAGATTTGTGGAGGATTAAAACTTATGAAGGCTTTTGTTTATGATTGAGAAAGTTAATTGGTGTTAGCTACTGTGATGATTAAGTTATCAGAAGCTAATGTTTTGGAGGAATTAATTACTCTGTATTGTGGGAGTTAGATATTTTCCCATGGAATGGGAACCAATTGTGTGATAATAGGTACAACAGGTTTGCAGCACATTTTTGTTTGCCATGAAGGAGCTTTAATGCCCTTTTGCCCCACTTTGATGGTATCAAACAGGGACAAAAGAAGAGGAAACGGGGAGTGGGTTAACACGCCAAAACGGTGCCATCTTGCGGGACAACAAAGCCTGTCACGGCAGGCTCCTTGGTCCCCTTTATATACGCTACAAAACTTTGTGACCAAGTAACACACCAACTAAGGAAATATGCAAAATATGGAAATATAGATTAATTGTGAAACATGAATAATAGAGTAGTCTAAATAGAAAGCACAATAACAAAACTTAGAAAATATGTTAACATAATATTATTCTAACAAGTACTACAACTACATAGATATTGGGATGATAGGTGGTGGTGCAGTTGGGCTTGACGAAGCACATTGCCATTATTCATGTTTGCTTGTTAGAATGATAGGGGAGATAAGTCATAAGATACAAGATAGGAATATGAAGTAGCAACAATCCCAAACAAAGGCAACGAGCCAAACCAAAAAGAATATACATGAGCTACGCTAGACTTGTTGAAACTAATATAATGCAAAAAGCAAGGCCATCAAAATATGAATCTATCAGATGTGAATGTAGCCCAAAACCAGAGCTGTAAATCGAACCAAAGCAAGCAAAACAGACTTCAATTGCGGAGAGACAGATTTCGGCAAGCAGATATTACTATAACAATGAAATTCACTTAAATTTGAACCAAACAACAGCAGCCAAGAACCCATAATCCATAAGTAGAGAACTATCAACATCGGCATATTCGTAAGAATCATAACCAAAAAAAAGTGTAGCCTCAAGAGTAGAGTAACCCAAAGAATTCATCTTGAAAACTGGAGCAAATTAGACTACAAGTGTGATGAGCCAAATAACAGCAGTAATATACATCTTCAAGTGTCATTTGTGTGGCTAGAATGAAGGGCCATATGCAGTATCAGGAGTAGAATAGCCCCATCTTCTACGGCATATGAATCAAGAGTACCAAAGCATTCCAATACAGCAATAGAATACGATAGAGAATTGAACCCAACAGCAGTGTCCGAGGATCAACAAAAGCTTCCAAATGAACGGAGAAGACCCAAATGCAGCAACAAGAGCAGAGAAAGTACCCAGACAGCGGCATTTGGCTTGACGATTGTCCTGTCTCGACCGACTTGGCCGTTCTACGGACTAACGGCATTTGGCTTGACGATAAGAAACTATTTGTTAAGCTTGCTTCTTTTGAGGCCAACAAGAATAGGCCCTTTTTGTCTAATTCTATCAGAGAAGGTGAAATTCATGGAGCTGGAATGGGACACACTGAAATACATGGCTCAAGAGCCAATATGGCGCTTCAGAACCACTCTTCTCTACATAAGAATGGTAATACAGCTCAAGGGTTATCCTTTGCTCAGGTTCTTAGAGGAGCAGGGGAGACTTCTCTTCAGAACAAATTTCAGAGCAAGCAGATCCAGGCAACTGGTAATGGCTGGCTTTATAGGAGTGCAATTGCCAAGTTAAGTAAACTAATCTCTACGGAGGAACTTGAGAAGATCTTTAAGTGTATGGATATACCGTTTGAGAAAATTAAAGCTATGGGGGGGAGATTTATTGTTATCACTTTTCTGAGCCCAGAAGCTAGAGATACTATTATCAAAGATAGGTGGATGCTCAATTGGTTTGAGGAGATTAATCCTTGGAGTGGTGAAGCTGCAAAAGAAGAACGCTTTGCTTGGTTATCCTGTTATGGTATGCCATTAAATGGGTGGTCTAATACAACTTTCAAATTAATAGGGGATGAATGGGGTCATTTTCTCAAAGTTGATGATAGCACCTTGAAAGAAGTCTCTTATGAGAGAGGCAGGATTCTGATTGCTACAGAGCATATTCATAAGATAAAGGGTAACATTAATCTTGTTATACTTGGAAAACAATACAATGTTCGTGTGGAGGAAGATGAATCCTTCAGAATTTTGAAGTCCAACTTTTCTCTTGTAGTTCCTCTGGTTGCAGAAAATCAAGCCCCTCTGGAGAACACTGTTGTAGCCGTAGGCAAGGATCGTCCCATTGAGATGGCAGCTTTGAAAGAGGTTGTGGAGAAAGTGGAGTCTAACAACTTGCCTTTGACTGATGTGGGGGTTGTTAGGAACCACAATACTGAGGAGGTAGACTTTGCACTAGCTGTGGAGTCTGATGGGGGAATTAATGACGTTAACTCAAATTCTCATCATGGTTTAGACTCATTGGTGGGTTTAGAATCGTTGGTGGTAAAGTCATTTGCCCAACCCTTTCAAGGCCGGATAGCTACTGAAGTTGTGAGTAACTTTCACATGTTGGTAGAGGATATTGTAGTAGTGGAAAAGTCTCCTGGTATTGACTGTAGTGTTGTGGAAGAGACTATGGAGGAGGTGGCAGATTCAATGAAGAAGGTGGCAGATCCTTTAGAGGTTTTAGTAGATGATGATGATGACTGCGCAACCGTAGATCTTGCTTCCGATGATCCTCTTTTTACGTATGTGGATCTTAAACGTCAAAGGAAGAAAATCCGCACCAAGCAAGGAGTCCGTAGGAAATCTATTTGGACTAAAAATCCTTTGAAAGCGGCCATCTTTTCTAGGTCATTTAGCACTGGTCATAAAGAGGAGAAGTCGAAGACTTTTAAGTTGGGCTGTAAGAAAGGAAGTAACTCTAAGGCCTCTTATAGCTTGTCCAAGAATGAATCTCTCTCTTTGGGGGACAACCGACCTTCTGACTTCGGGCCCAAACTCTTGCCTCAAGAGGGAGGAAATAGAATGGGAAATAGGGCGGGGAAAGAATTTTCAGTTTCTTTAGACAGGGCGAAAACTCTCGGAGTTAACCTTCTTCCTGGGGATGAAGCTCTCTTAAAGGAATTGCTCGAGGAAGATTTCCATTGAAGACTTAGAATTGGGGGGATATCTTTTGAGAAGTTAAGGATCTTTTTGCTTTTTTTTTCTTATGATGAGTGTCTTGGCATGGATAGGGTTGTAGTCGGCTTTTGGGTGTTGTTTTTTCGGTGGTAGTAGCTTCGGCTTTCTCGAGCAGGCTTTTAGGGGCTGTTTTTGTGGGAGTCTCTTGTGATGGTTTTCAGTTTGGTTTTTGGCTCTTTTGGGTGGTTTTCGTTTGGTTGGCTATTTTGTTTTCTTTGTTTTTCTTTTCATTCAACCTTGGTTGGATGCCCCTCTCCCCCTCGATGTACCCTTTCGAGTTTTCTAATATATCTTCTTTTGTCGATAAAAAAAAAAGTACCCAGACAGCATCAAGAGAAGGTCCAAATGCAGCACCAACAGTATAACAAATGCAGCCCAAATGCAGCATCAAATGCCCCATCTTCTACAGCATATGAGCAAATATACTGTATCAAGGGAAAAGGATCCTGACACAATACGACGCAAGCCAAGATAAAAAAACTCAAAGGAAGGGGGGACACAAAAGACCAAAAAAAGAATCAGGAGAAACTACACCAAGACCTAGATCAAACCAAAAAAATAAACCAGAGGACTTATAGCAAAATAAAAAACAGATAAAGGACAAGAAACCAGACACAAAAGCAAAAGAAAAAGCCCAAAAAGAAGAAACAGAAAACCAAAAGAAAAACTAGACCAACCAGACCCTAGACACAATAGGAAAAAGCCAGGAGAAAGCAAGACAAACCGGACCACAATCATGACTAGGACACAAGCCAAAGAATATGACACTTTAGAACTTTAAGGAAGATGATCTCATGAAGATTTCTCTTGAAATCAGATACAGTGTAGGTTTGAAGGTCAAAATTTGCTTTGATCCAAGAAGCAACTCTAGTTCTTATGAGATCAGAGGTTTCAAGGATATCCATAGATTTGCCATTAAAAACGATGTCGTTCCTCGCTAACCATAAAGGCCACATAGCAGCAAGAAAGAGGAATTCTAGCAGGCCTTCTTTAAGGATTTGGGCTTACTGTAAACTCAACATTCCAGCATATCAGAGATCGATCCCGGGATTGCCCAAACCACGCCCCACCATCTAAGAGTTTTGGACCAAATAAGTCAGGATACTTTGCATAATAAAAGCAGGTGAGTGGTAGATTCAGTTACCTCAGCACAGAAAGGGCAAAGACCATCAAACCCGTTGCCGATAACTGAGATATTTTTTCTGATCAATTCAGAGGCAATTGGTAGTTTTTCCTGAATAGTTTGCGAATAGAGGCAATTGGTAGTTTTTCTTGAACAGTTTGCCACACAAAAAACCTTAATTTTTTGAGGGTAGAGGTTGTTCCAAATAAGGTTATAAGAGGCACTACTACAATAATGGTTAAAGATGACACACCAAAAATTGAAACAATGACAGTTTTTGTAAAACTGTCATCGAAAATATGAGGGTAGAGTTTTGATGTCAGTCTATCCTAAAAACTGTCATCTTTGCGATATAAGATGACAGTTTATAATAAAAGTGACATTATTATCTATTTCTTTAATGTCAGTTTTTGCTTAGAACTGACATTAAAACAAGGCCCTTCCAGAATCTCATATGGATAACCTTTGAATGTCAGTTTTCCTTAAAAGTGACATTGAAACTAAGCCCTTTTAATGTCAGTTTTAATTAGAACCGACATTGAAATTGATCATAAAAGATGACTGTCAAAAAGTGTCATTAAACGTATAAGATGACAATTTAAAACTGTCATCTTATATTAAATCTAAAAATGACATAAAAAGTACTCAACTTAAAATTTTCGAAAATATAGTATAAATATTTTTGTTGGTCTTTTGTCAACAACAAGTGTGCTAGCTCAGTTGGTAACATGCGCGCGCGCGAGGAAGTCAAGGTCTTGAGTTCGAGTCCTGGGGCAAGCAAATATTATCTAACTACACAAGTGCTACGTAGGTGCCACACAAGCGCCACGAGGGTGCCATGTGAACTCCACTGGGCGGTCTTGTGAGGGTGGCCACACGAGAGCCACGGGTTAGAACTAGAATTGGAATTATTTTTTTTTTTAGAATGGAGGATAGATAAGATGACAGTTTAAAATAGTCATCGTTGATTGTAAAGATGACAGGTTTACACTGTCATCTTATTGCAAAGATGACAGGTTTAAACCGTCATCTTATATGTTTCAATGACGTTTTTTGACTGTCATAACAAATCTAGACTTTTAATGTCACCTCCAAAGATGACAGTTTTAAAACTGTCATCTTTTGTGATTCATGACACCTTAGAACTGTCATGGTTTAAGGTTTTTGTAGTAGTGAGGGGCCAATAACATTTTGATTGTTGAGACTTTCTTCCCATTTGTCATACCATGAGCTGACAGAAAAACATCCATCTCCATCTAAGTAAATCAGGGCCAGAATTGAGTGGTATGGAGGTGAGAAGTACTTTGGCAGGCTCCTTCTAAAGGTGAGACTCCATGAGTGGGTTGAGTGATTATACATGTCCTGGACCTTGGCTTCTTGTTGGTTTGACATTAGGGATCTATTTGTTTAGACATAAAATATTTTCCGGTAAAATATTTTATCTATTAAACGTTGTTTGGCTAGAAAAAAAAAGGAGGAAAATATTTTCAAGGTAAAACATTTTACCCAAAATGGGGTATAATCTAGAAAGGAAATCCTTAGAATTTCTTGATCCAACCAAGGGTCAGACTAGAAAGAAGTTTCAGCACCTGAATTGATCTCTATCCAAAACCCATTTTTAACTATGTCAGACCATTCATACTTTCCAGAACCCAAAGAGAAAATGTCACCCCAAAATTTTGAGATATTACAAGATTGGTGTTGAGGAGGCAGCCCTTGGAATCGTTGTAACCATATTTTTGCAGAAATGACTTGGGAGCAAAGAGCTGACTTTTTATTGCCATATCTCCCCCACCATTTAGGTAGGAGGGCATAATTTTAAATCTGCAATCTTTTAACACCTAGCCCACCATATTTCTTGGCTTTGGAAACATTGGCCCAGCTTACAAGATGAAGTTTTCTTTTGTCAGAGCTATCTCCCTAAAGAGATTGCCTTTCAATACTTTCTATCTTGTTAATCACTGAAATTGGAGCCCTGAAGAGTGTGGCCTGAAAATGCCATTTTTCCTTTGCCGGCGAGTGTGGCCTGAAAATGCCGATCCTTTTGATCGAAAGCACGACAAAAGAGGAGTTGTATGTTGGAAAAAAACTTGGTTTTATCCATTTGTAATTAATTATTAAAGTGGGTTCCACACGTCCACGTGGCTGGACCCACATACCGTTGTGTTCATCTTAGTTAGGAGATTAAGATCGAACCCTTGGTTGGATAAAAACAAGTTAAGGTGAATGAGAAATTGACCTTGAAAGTGCCTACATGAACATTGGTAGAAGGGGGAAAATATGTTGTCCCACATTGGTGAGGCACAACTATTTCATTGGGTATATGTATCCCAAGTTGGACAATAAGGGTTGGCCCTTTGAGTCATTACAACTTTTGTTGAGGGAGAAGGCATGGACAAAGTGGGCTTGTGGGCTTTAGTCCATATAACACACGCGTGCGCCGCCGACCGGGCTGAGTTGGGTCATCAGATAAAATGGGCTTAGGCCCAAGAGGTTCTTATCTTTTTACTGAAATTTTATACGGACTGGGCCGGGTCGAACCGGGTTTGTTGAAGTTAAATTTTTTCCTTCTCCTTACAGAAACAGTGTGTCCCAAAAGAAATTTCTTTTCCCTTTCCAGTGCGTCTGTTCACGAACAGTCATCGGACATGACTGTTCACTTCCGGCGGGTTGCGTCCGTTCCAAACAGCCGCACCTTATTTCTTCGCACCTTCTCGTTCGGGTGCCTAATTATCTATAAATAGGACCCTCATCTTCCTCATCCATTTACGTTTTCCATTGCATATCATACCGCACTTACTGCATTAAATTTTCCGAGAGTTCTACGTAGTTTCCTGGTTCGCCTACCGATCAGATTGCAGTGCTGCTTCCGACCGGTGAAAGTCGGGTATTCCTGGGAGGTAAACGCCCAAGTTCTCCATCAGCACCATAGTGGAGGGCGAATTTGCCTTAAGGACAGGGTATTTTAATACTCGCCTGTACTCGAATCGTCTCTCGCCAATTTCCGGTGTACTGAAATTGGTCCGATACGTTTTTCTGATTATTCGTAATTTCTGTTTTGTGTTTATTTCCAGATTATTTGAAACCGCGTTTCCAACATTGTATGTCAACACTAACTGTAATTTAAAAGGCACAGAGTCTAATCAAAGTCGACTTCGTAAGTTCAAAACGCGTGGTCCAGTTAACATCAAAATCTCCTCTCTAGAGGACGAGATCACGCTACATTAACAATTGGATATGGCTTGGGCCGCTCCTCTTTGTGGGCTCATATCGGGTTTATTTCATCAATTGAAATCGCTCATATTGTAAAGCACGTTGAGAACGCTAGCTAGTGTAAAATCAAGGTATTGGATACGGATCATTCTCTCATCGGAAAGCTTTTGCGTTTATATTTATGGGTTTGACCACATTGAATCAAATAAATAAATAAAAGTAACTCATTTGTATAAATGTAAATGCATCTCGCAGAAATATTGATTCGTATCCAATTGGCTTGATTTTCAACATGGTTATTGTTCTCGTTGAGCTCTATAATATCAACGATTGATAATTTAGATGGTTGAAATAAACCCAAGTTTGGTGTCTTGTAGGGTGCTTTATGAGGAGGCATACTATACATTTACTGGTTTAATCATCAGTAAATGCCAACTCTATTGTGCATCCGCAGTCTCCCCTCATCCTTAACAATTTATGTCAACTGCTCTTCAAAAAAAAAAAAAAAAATTATGGTAACTGATCGATCGCGTTTGGTTGTGGTAGGTCATTACCCTCTTTTCACACAACAAATTGTCCCTGATCTCCCTTTGTTTTATACTTGTGGTTCTGCTGTCATCACCGATCTGATAAACATCATAAAAATAAAAATAATCCAAAACAACAGCCTATCGTATCAACTAATTCAGAGACCTCATTCACACTTACATTTGATTGAACCATATTAAACTACGTAAAAGGACTGCAAACATACAAGGTTAAATGAAAAAATGTCACGAATAGTCAAATCATGTACGTTTTAACCTTATATATTGGCTGAATTGTGAGAAGCTACCATAAATCTAGGGGGTCTCCTAGATGCTCCATTAGATGGACCTCATGAAGGCTTATGATTTTGTTGACTGGGAGTTCTTGCTGGACGTTATGAGCAATGTGTTGTTCCCTGGTCACAACTCCTGTGTACTCAATTGTGTCGAATGGGCAGTTGGAGGGTTTTTTTCCCAGGGCAGAGAGGGCTTAGGCAAGGGGATCCCCTTTCCCATTACCTTTTCTTATTAGTAATTGAGGCTTTCACTAGTCTACTTTCGTATAAGGTACGGCATCAAGCCTTCACTTACCATCCTAAATATCAGGAATTGCAGCTTACCCACCTTATTTTTGCTGATGATCTTTTAGTTCTAAGAAAAGTGACGAGTTATGGGTTAAATGGATTCATACCTAGGTAATCAAGGATAAGAGCAGGGACGGAGCCAGGAATTTCACTACGTAGGGGCGAATGTTTTATCCAAAATACTTTGCAGGGGCGAGCCTATAGAATTCATAGGAAAATTAGTTTTTTCTATGTAATAGTAGAGGTTTTTTGTTTTCCTTGCAGGGGCGACCGCCCCTACTGGCCCCCCTCTGGCTCCATCCCTGGATAAGAGCATTTGGGTCTTAAAAATCCTCCAGATGGCTCTTGGACAGATAGGAAAATTCTGAAACTAAGAGATAAAGTGCAGCCATTGATTACATATAAGGTTGGGAATGGGATTGAAACTTTCTTGTGGCTTGATAATTGGCATCCGTTAGGCCATCCATTGTAAGCTCCATAGACCGAGCTCCTTTTTTGGTTGGCAATTCCATGACATAATATACATTTACATGTATCCCTATTATCGAGTTGTATTTTTATTTTCATTCTTTTTTTAGATGCGTCTGTTTAGGGTTGTGGAATGAATTGAATGTGTCTTGTAACGAGGGACCGTGAGTATGTAGTCAATCAAAGTGTACGGCTTTAATTTGGATGGACACCAATATTTGGAAGAATTTGCACGGGAATGGTATGGAGCCTAATCAAATTGCATAGTTTGAGAGCTAATCAAATTGGACCGCCTCAATATGGAATTTGTCTTGGCCATTACTAAAAGGGAGAAGACAGCAAAGAGGAGTATCTAAAAGGCACGTGGATTTGATCCCCAAGGTTTGGAAAGTTTTTACCACTATTAAGGTATTTGTTTCTTTACAAGGAAGGTTCTCTTGGCCGTCAATTTACGAAACGGAAAAGGTAATTGAAAAAAGGAAATCATGCATTATAAGAGAAGGCAAAGGGCTACGGTATTTAGCGTGACGTGATATTCATTTCGGGGTTCCCTCACGTAAAATCATCAGAGAGCAGCATTATCTCTTTTATTCTTTGGTATGGATCTTGGAGTTTTCACATATTGAAGTACACAATTAATAACTCCAAGAACTGTTCTTCAACATTTGATTCAAGTTGCTGGGTTGTTATTCCAGTGGATTTCTGGGATTATTCGGAAGGCTTGAGTGAGTCAAGGCACACGGCAATCAAACACTTGGTGTGGTGAACGAGGATTCGGCAATCGTCCTTTGGTCAATTGTGAGGAGTCATAATTGTAAGTTAAGGTCGTTTTGTAACCGCACAACGTTATTTTTTTAGTGTTTGATTCCTTCCCGTGGTTTTTACCATTTTCGGGGTTTTCCACGTATATCGCGTGTTCGTAGATTATTGTTTATTTTCTGTGATTGCATTAATAATCGTGATTAGCTAAATAAGGTTTTACATCCATATAAGAGATTTGGGGAGCATGTGGTGCACAATCTTGGTAGATCTCTGACTGCCAAGGTTAGTTCCATCATCCATATCATTTATGTCCATCAGTCCATTTACTACCGAACTCTATAATGGGTTGTTTATATAGTAAATGGACTGATGGACATAAATGATATGAATATCTTTTCCACAGCAATTTAAATAGTTCTCTAAATCAAAAGGAAATTATTACTATCCGCAAATAAACACGCCAGTTGAGATCAGCTTATATGATCATATATGAAGCAATGACGGAAAGAAACGGCCTGTGCGTGTAACAAACCATCTTCTTCTTTTCTTGTTGCAATTGTGTTAACATAGAAAGTACTTTTATAGTATAAATTCTAGAGATTGCTCCATCCAAGCCTCAATATAGACCCGTCTAAATTTGGTGAAGAAACAGATGGTGCCTGGTTTCATACCAGATTGAACTTTCACATAATCAAATAGGTTGTCACATAATCAAATAGGTTGATATCACACTCATATCAGTGTGTTGCTAGGTGTGCTGACCGTGGTAGCTCATTTTCCTAATGCTTCATGAAATAATAAATACTTCCACCGTCCCAAAAATATAATCCCTCGTTTCATTCTAACCGGATAGAACATCGATTATATCTTTAAATCGGTAGTACATTTCATATGCAATATGGATCTTGTTTGATAGATTTCAATTAAATCTAAAATACAAAGTTTTTAAAATCACCTAAAACATTATAGATTATGAGATATATTATATTGAAAAGTGGCATGAACACCCAAAATGGACTATATTTTTGGGACGGAGGGAGTAACTAAAAGGAGGCAAGGAAACAATACCCCTTTCCTAGATTCAATCCTTTTGCAGCTCCATGTTCTGCACAATCGACGTCCAATTGAGAAAACACAACAATCGATTATAACCCCTCACTAATGTATATTGAATGGCAAAAAAAAAAAAAAGCTGGGGTGTCTATATTTTCAAAATTGCCTTTTGGTGCAATGGTGATGTACAACGTTTGGGGGCCGATGGGAGTTCCATTACCATCTCCTATAGAGAAGCAAATTTTTACATATTTGAAGTAAATTGAACTCAAAAAATGAAGATTAAAGGGATTGAACACTAAACCTCAAGGGTAAAACTCAAAGACTTTACCACTCAGCTGTCGTAGCATTGTTATGGTTAATAATCTAATATGGTATTAGAGCGAGTAATAAGTCCTGTGTTCGAACCTCACCGCCTACCCAATTATTAAATATTTGCATGTGTTTAGCCAGCTTATGGAGGAGAGTTTGGTTACAGGTGAGGGAACGTGTTGAGAATGTTAATACTAATAAACTTATCCCTCTCTTTAACAGCTTAAGCTTTTAGATGAGTTGGTGGTTATCTAACAAGCATTAGAAACAAAAGAGTTACCGTACATAATTAATACTCCAATCTGGGGGCTTTATTTTTGGCAAAAAACTTGGGGCCCTAAGGGATGGCCTAGTGGGATTATGCCCAGGGCCGGCTATGCAACCAATTAAGGAGCAGGATGATTCCAGCAAGTCGATCTCTTTCCAAACTAATGGGAAATTGAATAAGGATCTACTAAAATATTTGTTGACGAAAACGTTTGAGAAAGACTCGTACGCCAAATACTTGGTAAATGAGGCGGACACTTTACCAAAGCAGGTGAGAAGAGAAAAACTGTATATTGTGGACCTTCTGGTCAGAATGGAATAATGATTTCACATACAGGGTGGCCAAAATAAGATGATAATTTGATAAAAAGATCCTGCCAAAAAGGCCCAAACAACATAATTTGGTCTACATTTTAGTAAAACTTTTCCGATTCCTCTCTTTTAGTTTAACGATTTGACGTAAAACTGATACTCAAACGGAGGATGCTAGGGGTATTTTGAATGAAATGAGTGAGTTTTGGATCAACCACTTAAGCACGTCGGATTGAGGTGATTTCTAGCAAGGCCCCTTGGAAAATTATTCCGAGATAAATCAACGGTTCGGATTTCTAGTGTGGGACCCACCCAAACAGATCTATGCAAAATCTGTACCATTATGGTCTCTACCCTTAGGTTTTCCGTACTCAAATGTACTAAAAATTACTGAAAGAGAAAATGATCAAAAAGGCCATACCAAAAATATCTCAGGAAGTTAGGCCAAACTCACTGTCAGGCAGCTCAAACACTTTGGTCGTTATCCTTCTAAAATTAAAGCAAGGAGTACGTGGAAGGCCTTTTGCAAACGTTGAATTAGAGAAAATTGAAATATTGTAGTATCAACTTACATGAAAGCTGTCCATTCCTGTTAAGAAAATTGAATTGACAAGAACTTGTTTTCATTAATTGCTAGCATAATATTAAGAAATATTGTGTTAACATGTTTACTAGATTTTTTTATGATGTTTTCTATTTAGTCTCGGTATATTATTTACTTTTTCAAGTTAGTCTAGATTTGCTTGTTATGCATATTTTCCTACTTTGGTTAAGTTTCTTAGTCAGTTTTTTAGCCTATACAAAAAAACATGTTAGGATTATGTTTTATAGGCATCGATTATGCATACCATTGAAAGCTATCTATTAAATTTTCTAACATGGTATCAGAGCTATAAGGTATAGGTCATGTAAGAGACTCGGTCTCTGGTAGGCGGCCAAGCCTCCCAGCTGTCCGCCAGGCACTCACATCATATAATTGGCTCACTTTTTCAGCTTTCACACTGGAACTCTACCATCAATTCGTGCTTCTCTGGCTATTGGTTTCTCGCTCCTGAGTTATGATTCTCGTTCCTGAGTCATGATTCTCTCTCCTAGCTTCTCCTGGTTCCTAGTTTCTCGCTCCTAGTTTCTGGCTCATGATGCCTAGTGAATGGCGGCGAGGCTTGGCCACCCGCCGAAAATTTAACCAAAGGACCTAGACCTTATAGCTCTGATACCATATTAGAAAATTGAATAGACCGCTTTCATTTATGTGTGTGTATATACAAAACATAATCCTAGCATGTCTTTATATAGACTACAAGACTTCATGATTATAAAACTTAACCAAAGTAGGAAAATATGCATAATAAGGAAACCTAGATTAACTGGGAAACGTGAATAATGTACCTAGACTACATAGGAATCACAATAATAAATCTAGAAAATATGCTAACAAGCGGAAACATGGATTCTCCTTGGGAACTAATTTTTTTATCCCCACACGAATTATAAAAAACAACTAGTGAACAATAATTTTCAATGACAGGTTGCGCCAAGCAGCTGGTCTTATGGAAAAGAAAGTACATGTCTATTGGAGCTAGGCTCACCCTTATTAAATCAAATTTGTCTCATCTCCCTCTGTACTATATGTCTTTGTATAAGGCTCCAATTGCTGTTATCAACAAGATGGAAAAAATTCAAAGACAATTCCTTTGGGGTGACAAGAAAATCCATCTAGTTGGATGGGAAAAAGTTGTAAAAGCCAAACATTTTGGTGGCCTGGGTGTCAAAAAGCTGCTCTACCACAATCAGGCTCTACTTAGTAAATGGTGGTGGAGATTTGGCACTGAGAAAAATTCTCTTTGGGCTCAAGTTATCGCTGCCAAGTACGATTACTCTATCCCAAACTGGCTTCCTATTCCAAATTATTCTATCAGCTATTCTAGAATTTGGGGAGATATCTGTTCCATGGGTGATGCCAATTCTGATCTTGCTTCATTCACAAAGTTGGGTTTTTGGATTAGAGTCAGCTCAGGATCAAACACTTCTTTCTGGTCTGATATTTGGCTCGGCCTTGAAGCTCTGAAACACACTTTTCATCGATTGTTCTTAATCTCTGACCAACAGTCCGCTTTTGTTTCTGATATGTTTGATATTGCCTCCCAGTCTTGGACAATAACTTTTAGAAGAGAACTCTACGATTGGGAAGAGAATTATCTGGTTCAACTCAAAGCTCTTCTCCTTAATGTCAGACTTGATCTTATAAAAACCAGAGTTGCAATTTGGATCAAGGCCAACTATGATCTCCAAGCTTTCACCGTGGAATATTTCAAGATCAATCTTGCAGTTATCATCTCCCTTAAAATTCCAAGAAGGATCGACATGTGATGCTGTCCTTGTTTCCTTGTTTTCTATTCTTTTTTTTATTTTGGAACAGTCTTTATCTGGCTTTTGTGGTTTTATGGTCCATCTTTGGATCTTTGTTCTCTATAATGTCTCTCCTATCTATAAAATTCTCTTTCTTCGCTGAGCAAAAAGAAAAAAAAACTAGGAACAATAATACCTCCACCGTCCCAAAATTATAATCCTTTGGAAAAGACATGCAATTTCCGATAACAAAATAAAATACTTCCGTTTATAATTTTGTGAAAATTTTCACACCAAATTAAAAATTAATCCAGATATTTTAATTGGTGCAAAGAAACTCGAAAAATTATATCCAGAAATACTTTAATTTTTTATCTTAAAATTGCACGTTTTTTCATTGGATACTATCATTAATTTTGAGAGGGATTGTAGTAATAGTCATATGATGATGACATTTTTCCTTTTTGTGATAAGGTAAAATTTTCCATTAAAGAAAGTCATGCATCCGGCGGCTACAAAGGAATAACATCCAAAACAAGAGAGAAAACAATCTAAGTACAGCATGTTTAGAAAGATGAACAAATAAAGTAAACAACGAAAATTTTCTTTTGCATATGGACACGAGCATCATGCTCTTAACACATACTTCAGGAAAAGGACCAAAACGATTTCGGCAGTAGTGAAAGTCAAAGGAGAAGTTTTAGAGAGAGAATGAGAACGAGAAGGAGAGATAGAGTGAGGCGGCGCCTCCCTTGGGTTCCCTACCGGCTGATCCACTTCCCCTCCCCCACCGCACCCCTTCCACCGGCCTCCTCTCCTCTCTGACACTTTTTGATCCTCTATGGTTGCGCTTCCTTGGCGTCCGGAGACTCCATGTGGCGGACATCCTCTCCATTACGGTATGGGTGATGCCACCCGAATTTTGTACTAGGGGGAGCCAAATCGAGATCCCCTCGATCTAGGCTTCTGACATCAGCAGCGGCGGCGGGTGACAGCATTGGCGCATGCACCGGTGGTTTCTTATTTCTTCCTTTTCCTTTCCTGTTTTTTTTTTTCTATTTTTATTAGGTAGGTGTATTCTGATTGGTAGATTAATGGAATTTTCATCTCTTCATCCAAAAGGAAACCATGTAATTCCAACTCAGAAAAATATTAAAAGAAAGAGAAAAACAAATTAAAAGAAACATTCAAAAACAAGAAGATCTAAAGCAAGGAGCTTCGAGCTTTGGATCTTTAAAACTTGAATCTCTAAGACCTGAAAACACACCTCCTAGGGCTGCGGAATAGGCGGTGAATGGTGGTTGTCGTGGAAGAGGTGGTGTCTCGGTAGACGGCGGATATGGGGTAGCCATGGAAGAAAGTAGCGGAGGCTAGGCAATGGGAGGCGGCTAGGTGGTGGGAGGCGGTGAAAGGTGGCATGGTGGAGGAAGGTAGTTCTCAGCTATGTGGTGATGGAGATGGTGTGATGCGGATTGCAATGTAAATGATAGAGGAGTTAGGGCTGCTCTCTCTCTTTATTTTAACAACAAAGAAGATTTCATTATCATTGTAATGACCAAGTTTCGGATTCCTTTGTTTTGACAATTCCGTTTGACAAAACACACATTTACATCAAGTTGTAATTTTATTATTTAGAGTGTCTGTTTAGGTGTGGAAGGAAATCAATATGTAATTCTTTTTATTGTGGTCATTATTTCGATGTAATTCAAGAAATTTGCTCAAGCAACATACAAGCTACACATCAAGCAAATGGGCTGCCTTTAGTAACTTGCTCGAGCAACTCCGAACCTACTCAAGCACATTTTGAAGCTTATAAATATAACGTTGGCTAGGGTTTTGTGTAGACAACTTGGCCAGCACTCATATTTTCCCCCTCCAAACATCTGTGGCGGCTAGGGTTTGTGAATCTCGAAGAACTTCAAAGATTGATTGATTCTCTAAGCCAACAAATAATCTTCGAGAGGATTTTACATCAACATCATCGTTCTTTAGGTTAAGCCCTTTTGTAGAGTTCGAAAGGCAAAGGATTGGAAGGCTTCTGCGATTCAAGGCGTTGGCGATCAAGATCACTGGGTGCGGTGTACGTGTGACTTGGCAGGTGATACTTAGAATGTTGTGAGGATTTACTTCGTTTGGATAAGTATATCTGTAACTGCACAACGATTATAGTGATTTGATTCCTTCTCGTGGTTTTTACCCATTCAGGGGTTTTCCACGTATATCGTGCGTTCATCTGTTTGATTGCTTATGTGATTTGTGCTGGGTAACTTATTGATTCGCATTCATACTATTAGGGTTTTTTATTTAACAGATTATTAGGGAACTTTGATTTTTCAATCATAACGATAAAAGAATGAAATCATTACCGTAGGAAAACAAATACAACCTACTCCTCAACCCCTCGATCTTCTTTTAAAAAATTGACAAGATGCCAACAAGCCACCCAATTATGAATTGCAATACATAAGAGGGTAACTCTCTCTTATTTATCTTCTTATGTATTGCAATACACAAACTAGGAATTCAAGATTGATGTATTGAATTTTCAAGCAAAATTTTACAAATTTAAGGTGATTCAAGGTGTGCATATCATACACCTGACTAAGAATCTTTATTATAACAATTCTCGTTATTGTGTCAATTTATTAATAAAATACGTAATAACCAAAATATATTCAACTAATACATAATTAACATTTCAAATTTCATATCCTATCCTTGCATTTTTTGAAAGTGATTTAATTCTATCTGCTGTGTGCTCCATCAGACTTCTTTTTGTTACAATTTAAATCGTTCATCTTCTAAGGCCTGTAGAATAGTAGTATATATAGGATCCAGTTCCTATCAGGACACCCGGACTTAAGTTATATCCGAACTCTTAATCTCAGCCGTTGGATCGCATCCAACGGCTCTGATAAAAGGATGATTCTCGCGGGTTAAATGGTACCCAGGTCCGGGTAAAAACTTCACGCGAGTCGTCTATTGAAACCAAACGGGTCATTCTTCCCCTACACACTACTGGAACAAAGAGAGAGAGAGAGAGGAGAGGCGATTCACCATCGAAGAGAGAGAGAGAGACAGATTGCAATTCAACAGAAGAAATCGAGGTTGGAGACGAAGAAATCGAGTTTCCTAGGTTCGAATTTGTCTCTCCCTCTCGTTTTTCTATTTGGAACAGATCTAGGGTTTCAAGCTAATGTTTCGAAACCCTTTTTCTGGTTCATAATCGAACAAAGGTCCATGTTTTGGCTTGAAATCTCTCGTTTGTGGTTCGAATCTGTCTCTTTAGCTCGTTTTTGGGTTCTAACAGATCTAGGGTTTCGATGTATGTAGACGAATTAGGTTTTTCTGGTTCGAACAGAGCGAAGGACAAAGCGAGGTAGAAGAAGAAGAAGAACAAATCGAAATTCCCATCTCTTCTCTCTCTCTCATTTTTCTGGTTCGAACAGATCTAGGGTTTCAAAACTAGGGTTTCAAACTCGAAATCCAGGGTTTCAGTTCGAAATCTGTCTCTCTCTCTCTCTCTGTCTCGTTTTTCTGGTTGATTATTTCAATTAATGATGTCACCAAACAGTTTCTGTGATATTTATTGTTTTGACAATCTCTTGTTGGGGCAAATTTGATCTGGTGACATCTCCAGTGAAGTGAGTGAAAGATATGGTGCGTATCTTTTGTATGGTAATTATGTGTGAAAGCTGTTTCATTGATAGTGCTTATCTTCTTGAAAACTTGGTTCGAAATTATCAAAAAAAAATTAGTTGCAATCAAAATAACCAACAATTCTGATCACCAGCAAGCAGTATTACTTTTCTTTTTCAGTTGAAGAGAGATCCAATCCTTGACTGGGCTTCCAAAACCATTACTAATTTTGTGATAGCAAAAGGCCTGAAATGGGTTATAGCTATTGGTAAATCTGATTTAATTGTCAATGGAGATTGGGATCTCCAGTATCTTATCCCTTTTGTTTGTTGATGAAAATACTACAAATTTCTTATCCCTTCGCTTTGTTCGAACTAGAAAAACCTAATTCGTCTACATACATCGAAACCCTAGATCTGTTAGAACCCAAAAACGAGATAAAGAGACAGATTCGAACCACAAACGAGAGATTTCAAGCCAAAACATGGACCTTTGTTCGATTATGAACCAGAAAAAGGGTTTCGAAACATTAGTTTGAAACCCTAGATCTGTTCCAAACAGAAAAACGAGAGGGAGAGACAAATTCAAACCTGGGAAACTCGATTTCTTCGTCTCCGACCTTGATTTCTTCTATTGATTCGCAATCTGTCTCTCTCTCTCTCTCTCTCTCTCTTCGATGGTGAATCGCCTCTCCTCTCTCTCTCTCTTCGTTCCAGTAGTGTATAGGGGAAGAATGACCCGTTTGGTTTCAATAGACGACCCGCGTGAAGTTTTTACTCGGACTCGGGTAGCATTTAACCCGCGAGAATCATCCTTTTATCAGAGCTGTTGGATGCGATCCAACGGCTGAGATTAAGAGTTCGGATATAACTTAAGTCCGGGTGTCCTGATAGGAACCGGATCCTATATATATATATATATATATATATACAGAGCTTCCAATCAAGGATCCCGGACCGTGTTACGGTCCGGACCTCCACCTTCCGAATTTTTTTTTGAAAATCCGAACCGTTAGATGTGTTTAAAACGTGATTTTAAGGTCCAACGCGAAGATTTGGCAAAAAAAAATACCCGGAAGGCTTGATCGGGGCAGTTTTTCACAAAACTGTTTTTATAGCGTTTTTGTGAAAAACGGCCCCGATCAAGCCCTTCCGGGTATTTTTTTTTGCCAAATCTTCGCGTTGGACCTTAAAATCACGTTTTAAACACATCTAACGGTTCGGATCGTCAAAATTCGATCGGGATCAATGAGGTCCGGACGGTAGGTCCGGATTTATGGTTTGGATAGGAAGTGGACTCTATATATATATATATACAGTCCCAATCCCTTAAGGGATCCCTTAAACAAAATTCCGTGCGGACCAAGGCATTTTTCAACTTTCCGGATCAAATTTTGACGATCCGAACCGCTCAATGTTTTTAAAATGCATTTTGTACAGTTTTACCGAAAATTGTGTGGATCAAGCCCTTCCGGGTATTTTTTTTTGAAGATTTTTCGCATAGGCCCTTAAAAATGCATTTTAAAAACATTGAGGGTTCGGATCGTCAAAATTTGGCTCGGAAAGGTGAGGTCCGCACGGAATCTTGTTTAAGGGATATATATATATATATATATATATATATATATATATATAGGATTAACTTCCAATAAGGGTCCCTTATTGAAGAAAACCGTGCGGACCGCCCTTTTTTTTTGTGTTTCGGACCAAATTTTGACGATCGAACCGCTCAATGTTATTAAAATGCATTTTCCAAGGTCCACGCGAAAAATCTTCCAAAAAAATACCGGAAGGGCTTGATCCACACAGTTTTTGTTAAAAACGCTATATATAGCGTTTTTAACAAAACTGTGAATCAAGCCCTTCCGGTATTTTTTTGGACGAATCTTCAGCGGGGCCCTTAAAAATGCATTTTAAAAACATTGAACGGTTGATCGTCAAAATTTGGCTCGAAACGTGAGGTCCGCATGGTAACTTAGATAAGGGACCCTTATTAGAAGGGCTTCCTATATATATATAGGATTAACTTCCAATAAGGGTCCTTATTGAAAAAACCGTGCGGACCTGCCCTTTTTTTTGTGTTTCCGGACCAAATTTTGACGATCCGAACCGCTCAATGTTTTTAAAATGCATTTTCCAAGGTCCACGCGGAAAATCTTCCAAAAAAATACCGGAAGGGCTTGATCCATTATTTTGTTAAAAACGCTATATAGCGTTTTTAACAAAAACTGTGTGGATCAAGCCCTTCCGGGTATTTTTTTTGGACAAATCTTCGCGGGGGCCCTTAAAAATGCATTTTTAAAACATTGAACGGTTCGGATCGTCAAAATTTGGCTCGGAAACGTGAGGTCCGCATGGTAACTTAGATAAGGGACCCTTATTAGAAGGGCTTCCTATATATATATATATATATATATACATATACAGGGAATGCTTCTAAAACGGGATTCCCGTTTCCGGACCTCCATGATCCAAACATTTTTTTGACGATCCGATCCGTCGAATGTGTTCAGAAGGTGTTTTCAAGGGTCCACACGGAAAATCTTAAAAAAAAAATAACCGGGAAGGGCTTGATCCAAGCAGTTTTCGCAAAAAATATATATTTACTTTTTTTGCGAAAACTACTTGGATCAAGCCCTTCCCGGTATTGTTTTTTGAAGATTTCCCGCGTAGACCCTTGAAAACACCTTCTGAACACATTGGACGGCTGAGATTTTCCAAAAAGAATTTGCAACACAAATTTTTTTTTTTTTCTTATTTTTGGGAGGTGTGGACTAGAAGTTTTTATATATATATATATATATATATATATATATATATATATATATACAAAAATCAGCTTGGTTGAATAGTGATAGATATATCAAAAAATGAATTTTGGTTTAAAAAATAGATGATCTTGGATTTTGAAGTTAAACTGTACATGACCGTCCATTTTACAAATCAAAATTTATTTTTTAGTATACTTATCGATGTTTTATAAACCAAAATTCAATATCTAAAATACGTAAGGAAAAAAAATACTTCGCAATGGAAAAGAGGTCTTTCGAGCCTATCTTGAGCCCTCTGTCGATATTCCGTGAAGCTGATTTTTGGCGTTGATGATATACTACTTTGTGCTGGTTTACAAAAAGAACAGTGTAGATTATAATAAAAAATGCATGGTGGAACCAACAACGGGCAGTGGTGGAAACCATGGTCCACCATTAGTGGAAAGAATTTAAACTCTTTTTGAAATTAAAGGAAGATAAAGTTTTCAAGTTATAAGGTTTTGATGAGCTGTGACTCTTAACCAATCTGGTAATATTCATTAACTTCTTAGAGGGAAGTTTGGGGTTTAACATCTCTCTACAGATAAGCCATTAATTTCCCTCTGACCCCCACTAATTTACATAACTAAAATGTTTGAAAAGGAAAATAAAAAAAGAAAAGAAGAAAATTGCTAAGGATTTGGCGAACAACAATGCTAGGGGTACACCACATGTGTACCCAAATGCACACCACCCTAAAGTGGCAAATGAGGAGAGGCCCAATGTGGGGTGAGCCGAACATTAATTGGGCCTCTCCTCATTTGCCACCTCAGAGTGGTGTGCATTTGGGGTGTACAAATGGTGTACCCATATCATTTTCCTTTGGCGAATTTGGCTGTCCATCGTTGTTACTTGTAAGGGTCTGCTGATTTTGACTTTGATTTGATCCAATTATCCAATTTCCAAAAATCAATTTGCTGGCGGCCCCCCTGTTTTGAGCCACGTATGATCTGAACACGAAAGTTATGTTGACAGGGAGGAAGACTTTAACGCATCACCTGTCCCTCTATTTATTTCAACAAAATGGGAAAGGACAATTTCGTCGGGGGATCCTGTAGGGAAAATGTTAACCACATGATAGGATCCTGTATGAAAAGATTGTTAACAACATGATATGATATAATATACACTCAGTGTTTCTCCCTCTCCAAGGAGTATTTGATGACCACATGATCATGTCTATGTTATATGTAATTAATCTTTCAATTAATCATGTCTATTTATTGTTGTTGTTCTACTATCCGCCCATTGGACCAAATTTCTCATCCCCCGATGCAAAACTGATAGGCTTCAGCCTCTTGAACTTTATTTGATAACTTTCCAATTCTACCCCTACTATTTTGATGCGGCAAGAACTATTTCAATAAAAAGTTCCAATGATTATGAGCTAAATTGGAAATGGAAAAATAAAAATATGTAATGACTTTGTCTTTTAAAAAAACTAGTGTTGCCAGACATGCGTTGCACGTGGTAATTTTGTTTGTTTTGTTTATTATTAAATTATGTTGGAGGATATGGATGCTACCTTGTGTTATCTCAAACACAAGTACATTTCCAATCACAAGCATCCTCTATTCTACAATTCTTTGTTTCGTATGCTGAATATCATGAACATCATTTTCCCAATCAATCTCTTTGTTGTCTTGCTCATTCACATTTGTGGACATCTAAAAGACGAGCAAGGGTATTCGTAGACTAATCAACACAGTGAATTGTGAAGCCAATAATATTCTTTGCTAAGCAACTACAACTTCAAATTCCAATATTCTAAAAACCCTTAATACCAAAATACAAGGGTAACAAAGAAATATTTAACACCGATTGAAATAATTGATTGCAAGCAAGGAATCACGTCACATAGGTGCAAGATGATAATAGCCATTGGCATTTCAGGGAATGCCAAGGTTTTACAAATTTCGATGGCACCTTATGTTGATTAAAAGAAATGAATCTTATTGTTTGTCTATTGCTGTTGAGATGTGATTATTCCTACAAAATTTAAGCTAGCCATGGAATAAAACTTCTATATCCATTGTGCAGTTCAAAAAGGCAAAGTTAGGTACAGGCAACTTGGCCAAGCATCTTACCCAAAAAAAAAACTTGGCCAAGCAAGGAACTTCTATCACATTTTTTCCTCAACAATGATTTAGACTTGACTGCGATGGGAAGATTGATGCACAAGCATAACGACTTGTCCCCGATGAACTTCAATATTTGCCTAAGTTGCTCAAATTAATACCTGTGGTCACTTAATAGCCTGGTTAGCTAACCCTTAGGGTGACTTGACCAAAACAATAGCAAGATGCTGTTAACAATAGAAAAAATATTGTACACATACCTCAAATTTTGTCCAAAAGCAAGAATGAATTCATTTTCAAAAGCCTTCCAAAGCCAAATATGTTGGACCACAAAGCGTGAAGGAGTAATGAACCTTCAAATTCCTTTTCCTTTCACCCAGCTTAAGTCTGGCTGCTATCTTTGGTATTGGAATGATGGAAATAATGCATAATCTTGACACCACTATAGATCTTAGCCAATGCAAAATGAAGGTGTATAAAATATGGATAATGGGTTTGCGCACTGCGTGGACCCAATTAACGAAGGAACCATGGACTCCATCCTAAGATGGAGGTAAAAACCCACGAGCTTATGAATGTTTGGCCCAACAATTGCAAGCCGCACCACACAAACATATCCTTCTGCCTGATCGCTTGCCTCTCCATCAAACCATACAAACATCCTCCACTTGTCAGAACCCTCTAGAGCTCCTGCACAAAATAATCTACTTACTGAGGTTATTGCAGAATTTAGATACTGAATATGTAACATTGACAGATAGTGAGTTATAACAAGAAGTGGAAAATGAAAAGCTATATTACCATAATAGAAAATGCTAAATAACATTAATGCTTAATTTGGTACAATAGAGCAAAAGCTCAATAGGTCCAAAGTCCAGCAATTGTTGCATCATTTGCTCTATATGATCATTTTCAAAAGGCCAGAGGAGTTGTTAAATAATCTCCACTTGACATTCATTCCCTACCAACTTGGGCCAATTCATTGGAAACCCGGTACCCATTTTGCTTATAAACAAGGAGATTGAGCAGAGTTCAAACAGGCTAATGTAACAATTAGGAAAAAAAATTACCACCCAAAGGACCACCGAATAAGCATTAGTAATTTCCTTGGGTTGGTAAGTAAATTGCCAATGAGGATATGCTCTGGCATAGAGTGATAACACATTGCTTATTACTGGAACTTTTTTTCCCCAAAGATGCTAAATGATAGAAATGGCTCTGAATGTAAAGTCTTATGAACGTTATGCATGATCCAGTGTTCTTATTAAAAAGATGTTGACATTGATAGTCACATATTCCTAGAGGAATTTTTCAAATGCTTGGCAATGCCTAATGATGTGAATGGCATTGAAAAAATTAAAACAAAATCTCACACCGACACATGCAGTTGGATAACTTTTGCATTTCTGCTATAGATATGTGAAATAAACAAGGAAGTGTGTTGTCATCAAGAACGTTATACTAACCTAAAACTAAAGTTAATTAGTTGAAGGAGGAAACAACCCCAAATGGACGAAACAAAAGATTCGAATGGTCCTAGATGCTTTCATATGAGAGCTCAAACTACTTACAAAAACACTTGCATAAGAGGCAACGTCTAAATCTATAGGAACATTAAAATCTGATGAACAAAAAGGGACATGAATAAATGGCAGAAGAAATACATTTAGGAGTATATAAACAAAAATGATGAATTGCGATAGTAAAACTGTTCATGAATTAGAGCATTCATAAGCAACTGTCATGAATTGGATTTTCTGTAAGGTGAGGGCTTGTTTCTTTTTCTTTTCTTTTTTTTGTCATTGGAACATTGTATCAAACATATGGTAGGCTAGAAATAAGGAAGACTTTATTCATAAGTTTGCATGGAGGATCTGTTGCCTTCCTCATAAAATAAATTGGGGAACATAAAAAATTAGTCGTGAAATTGAGGCAAGAACAACCGTCTAATCTTTGAAAATGGCCGCAGAGGGAGGTTAACTATATATGTTAACGATTTGTGTCCGTGCAGGAGTAGGCGATGGGTAAGACTTACTTCGTGAATATTGCTGGCGATCGAAATTGAGAAGCCCAGGGAGTGTAGATGATTGCCGTATTTGATGTATGGCGTCTGTGTTTGTCTTCGATGGATATCCTCTGCAGATGGGAGATGGTGATGATGGTTGAAGCGTGGCAATTGGTGAAGCGGTTGAAGGAGTTTGAGAGGCGTCTGGTTTTATGGGTTTGAGAGAGGGGAAATGGGGTGCGACAATTGGGAGGGGTTGTGACGATGGGAGGCGTTTGAAAACTGGAGGGTGCATGGAACACTGGTGGTAGTTTAGGAATAAGGAAAATGGGGAAGGGTAGTTTTGGAATAAGAAAAGTCGACAAACTGTTCAGCCTTTTATATGAGGTATAGATTTGAATCCCAAAGCAGCCCTAACATTTTGGGACGGAGGGAGAAAAAAATAATAACTAATTTTTTGAGAGGTCCTAAATAGTGAAAAGAGACAAATACTTTTTGAGAGGTCCTAAATAGTAAAAAATAATACGTAATAGTTATTACTCATTAACTTTTCAAAATACAGAGGCGGTGGTGGTGGTGAAGAACAAGAGTAAGGGCAAGGGATGGTGAGAAAAGAGGAGAGAGAGTGGGGAGGAGACTCAGGGAAGTGAGGGTTTGTCTCGTGGTGAGGAGAGCAGTGTTGTCCAAAGAACTTCTTTATGTAACTCAGGGAAGTGAGGGTTTGTCTCGTGGTGAGGAGAGCAGTGTTGTCCAAAGAACTTCTTTATGTCCTTATGGCTAAAATGTTGAAAAGAACGTATCCTTCTAACCCATCTGAAGAGGTAAAAAATGTTGCATTTTTTACTAGTTTTTCCAAATTGAAATCTCTACTTTTATTCGGGAATGGAGGGAGGACTATTTTGGTTTTTATTTTCTTTATTCTGTGTTTTAAGTCACATTTACATTAACATTTTTAGATTAACTATTTATCTCAGCAAAAGCAGTCTAATAAATACAAAATAAAGAATTATGGCAGAGCCAAAAAAAAATTCTCTAAATTTATAAACAAATTGTACAACTACTATCTTTTTAGTCTTTAATACTACTACTGTTGTCTTATCTAAATATTTAATTGTACATTTTTTTGATTTCTTTCGTTGAAGCGAATAATTATCTATGAGGTTGAGTTTCCTCTAAAAGGCAACTTGACTTTTTTGTCTTTATTTAATTTTTTTTTTACATTCGTTATTTTTTTTTTTTTGCGTGTTCTTTAATTTTTTTAGAAGAATCTTGAGTGTTGCTATCAATAAAAATTACCGTAGAAAATTTAAGAAGAACAAGGCAACATTCAACGAGAACTTCAATAAAAAATTATGCATATACAAGAAGGATCGATGTTGTTAATGCCACGGGTGAATTTGTTAATGCCACGGGAATTAATTGCATGGAAAGCTAAAATGGCTTAATTGCCCTTCCTAATAATTAGCATTGTCTTGACTTCTCCTTTGTCAATTAGTTTTCCTAAACTACCTCATATTGGCTTTCCATGGAGGCATGTACTTCAGAAATACCTATTCAAATCTTTTCCATTCCCAATCCGATTTAATACTCCAATATCCCAATGAGAAATTGTCACGCCCCAAATCCGGGAGCATGACCGGCCGTGAACCAAGAAATAATTCTCGGAACACGAAGCCTATACAAAAGAAAAATAAAAATAATAATTTTCACAACCCAAATAAATCAAACTGAATCCTGAATTATAAAATTAAATTGGAAACCGAAACCAACATTTTTGTAGCCAGTGAACAATATCTCAAATTCTCCATACTCCAAATTTATTAACTAAAATTCTAAGGAAACAAAAGTGCGGAAGCTGATTGACATGACTAAAAGAAAATAAAAATGCAAATGCCCTAGAGGTCCAAACGGTGGGTCCCGACACTGTCTCAGAGTCCACTATGATGCTCCCCGAACTAACCTGAAAAGAATGCGGAATAAATCCGTCAGCTCACAGCTTAGTGAATAGTTAAGCATGCTATGGGTTTAGGATACAACGTGGCATACATATCAAAGAACGATAGTGAGAGCTCCAAAGAAACGGTTTCAAATAACCAAGGGTCGGTGGCTTAACAAGTAGTATGAAAGAGATGAATATCTTATTAGCGAATAACAAGACCAATAATCGATTCACCAAAACATGCGTTGAACCAATCAGCCTGTCCAAGAATTCCAGAACGACAAATAACAATAAATTGGAGTCTCAATCAAATTATGTGGGAGCCATAATAATAATAACCATTGTCAAATGCCAAATATTTTCTCAGGGCTTTGCCCGTTGGATCCAATACCGTACTTAGAGTCACCTCAGGATGGCGCCTGAATCTTTTCCCTAAGCCAATCCGGAGTAGGGTCACAGGGTATTTCACAAGTCTTTTCCCTATCCGTTGAGCACTAGAGTCACAGGGTATTTCACAAGTCTTTTCCCTAATGGCCAAAGTCACCGCAGGATGGCGCCCGGGTCTTTTCCTTGGACTTTCACAATATAATATGTGGTCCCAAACACAAAAGAACGGCATTCCAGATATATCACGGAATCAATGGATAGACAACAAACGAAATAAGAGCAATCAATCAATCGCAAATATAA